>PVKA01007125.1:0-79525 GCA_004027165.1 Ctenomys sociabilis
TCTTTCTTGCACAAAAGTTGCATGGGGTAGGTAACAGGGTGATGCCATTAATACAAATGAAGGGAGTAGAAATTAGTAATGTTGGATGTTCACCTTGACACATAGCTAGCATGGACTGAGTTACTGCTAGACTCTGACTCTACTTGACAACAAAGCTTAGATGGTGTGTGGATGTACTCATCTGAATTTAGGTGGTCCTTGGTAATATTTCCAGATGACCAGTTGTTTCTGTGCAAAATGCCAAGTAGTCAATGCTCCATCACATTTCTGCTATTCTTTAGCTCAAAATATGGTCTAACTTTAGAGTTCTTTGCCCTTCTTCTTGTTTGTTCTTTTCTTTTGTTTCAGAGAATAGCACACCTTTCTATTAAGTTGCAATAATGAGCAAAGCTTATTAACTCCATGTTGTGGTTATATTTCTCTTGTTTCTAGGACAAAATACCCTAAATCGAAAATTAAGGAAGGAAAGGTTTATTTAGGTCGCACTTTGTGGGGGTTTCACTCCATGATCAGATGGGTCCAAGGCAGAGTGACACATAGCACAGGGGCAACAGTTCAGGGTAACAGAATGAAGACAACAAAAGCAATAAGATCAGAAGGGGAGGGCAAGCCCTTTCCCCTCCTTCACACTGTAAGCAGGCTCCCCTCCCCCCAGTGAGTGTAATGCTCACACCACATCTGTGCCCTCTTCTTGCACAGGCTGAGAATGTTTACAATGTGAAGACCCTGGTGCCCTGCTGAGTTGAACTTCTAAACTTCTCAAGTTGACACAATGTATCAACCATTACATGCTCCCAAAATATGACTTGTGCATGCAGCATAATGTTAGAATGAAAGTTTCAACTCTTGCTTGGCAATAGATACAGTCTTTGGTTCTAGTACTTGTCATTTAGTCATATTGAATTTTCCTCTGCTTAAAATTTATTACAAGCTTAATTTAGAAGAAGGAATTCACAATATATTGTCTAAAGAATTTGTAGCACTTTGAGGACAAAGAAAGAAAAAATAGACAAAATAAACCTATCTACCGTTCCTTACTTGAGAAGTAAGGACAGCTCCTACAAAACATGTGAGTATGCTAGGTATGGCCTAGACTTTTCATGATCTTAGATTTCTAAATTTTTTTTACATTTAATTTAATTTTATTCTGGTACTGGGAATCAAACTCACAACCTTGCTCTTGCCTAGCAGGTGCTGTGCCTCTTAGCTATATGCCCAGCCAATTTCTTTCATCTTTTGAGATGGTATGTATATTTAATTGAGGAATAAAATTGTGTGCATTTATAGTATTTAACATGATGCATTGAAAGGTATATACACTGTGAAATGGCTCAGTCAACTGAAGAAACATAACCTTACATGCTCTTTCTATGTTCAGTGATGCAGATTTGTATTCAGGTAACAGGAGTCAGAGAGAGAGATCAATGTGGATTTTCTGTCTCTGTCTTACTGAACCTCTGTGCTACGTTTTCACTTTTGCGGATCCCATAATATTAATATGTCATGAATTCTCCTCCTATCTCTGATCAGCTCTTTGTTGTTTCCTTTCTTCGTTGCTTTTCTTTCAGAAATCTCTAAAATAATTGTACCCTAGGGTGGGGTCCTCAATTCACAGTTCATCCCATTTTTTATATTCTTTGAGAAATGTTATTCCACTTTAGGTTTCAGACAACAGCATTTGCCTGTGATTTCCAAGTTCAGGTCTTTGGTTGGGACTGTATTCTGAGATTTAGATGCATCTGTTCAGCTTCCAATTCAGTACCTCTATAGAAATATTCTATAGTCACTGTGTTGCAAAATACTCTCCTTGAATTGACATATTTTTCTTAATCAGTAGCATAATTTTCACCCAATTACTTAAACCAGACTTTGGATTTCATATAGAATTTTGCAGATTTTTATCTCTTTATTTCTAATCATCAAATACTAATAACTCTAATTTTGTTTTTGTCTTTTGGACACAAACTTTCCCTATGCAATTTAGGCTGGCCTTGAACTCATAGCCATCTGCCTGACTGAGCCTCCCCAGTGTTGCGATGACAACATGCACTGCCTCACTTGGACAGTAATTTTAATTTCAAACATTTTCAGTCCATTTTTTCCTCCATATTTTTACCACTGTAATTATGAGATATGATCAACAAACAAGGTATATGTTTAAATATTAAAAATATTATAGGAAAGGATATATTGCCATGAAAATTCCTCAAAATACTCACCCTTCAGACATACTTCTCTCATCATTCTTGCAACTTTCTGAAGCTGTCCTGGAAATCTTTGTCTTTAGTTGTGCTATTTTTGCTGCTTTGATGTCCTCAGTTTATTAAAAATGCTTATCTTTCATGGCCATTTATACTTTGGAATGAAGAACTGGCAGTCACAAGCTACCAGAGTGAATGAAGTGGAGAGGAAACTCTGTCATATAAACCTACCTTTCTCTTAGATGCTAGCAACAGTTGTCATTTAAAGCATATTTTGTAAAGATACTCATGAAAGAAGACACACAGAACTGCTTCAGAAAGTAGCAAGAATGACAGGAAATGCATGCTTGGAACAGAGGGTAGTGCATTAAGAGGCTAACAGCAATGTACTGCTTACTGTATTCTTAAACATTCATCATACATTTTTATCACCAGAATGACCATTGCTTCTCAAAAGCTCATTAAGGCAGGGCAACTTACAAAGATATTTACAATGATTATGAAATCCTTCTGAAGGTGGCTCCTGCTTATCTGTTACTTTATGTTCTTTTCCTTCTCTTACATTGGGTAGTCAAATGACAGTGAGTGGCTTGGAATTCTCGATGAGAGATTTGAACATGCTAGCTTTGCTCAGCTCTCGCTTTTGTGCAAAGTATTCTTCTAATTATCTTATCCAGAAAGTTCCAGGAGAGCCTCACTGTTCTTCCTCCAATAATGCAGCATCCTCCAAAATAATTATTCTGTATACCTTCTTATAATTACCCTTCCATATCACTACATTATCATTAGATTCTCTTTTCTCTGTCTTTGTCTTTAAGTGTCTTATGCACACAGCCACCTTCTGGGGGTGAAGATTTCACACATGTTCCATGAAGAAATGACTTGTATAGATCTCACCAAATTGGTAGCTGATCTACTAGAAGTCTTGCTGTCTTGGTGCAATCAAATTCACTAAAGGGGCTGTTAAAATAATGATCTTTCAATGCAGTAAACTTTCTTTGTGGTATTTGGGAGAAGATTGGCACTGGTTGACAAATTAAGTAGAATACTATTACTGTTATTAATCCTTCCACTCACGGCAAAGCATCAGACACTTTCTTTGCTTGTAGCAGAAACTCTGGCTTGTCAAAATACTCTTTGGTGTAACCTTTAGTGCAGTAAGGGGATGTGCGTGGCCAGTGGAATCAGACAGGGAGGTTGTGCTGCATCCCAGGTCAGCATTTTTGATCAAATCTGTTTGCTCTAGCATAGTGCCTTTGAAGCTCAGCTGTCAATATCATCTCCAGGCAAAGAATAGCAGGTAAATTACAACAACATATTCAGGTGTGTGCTTTAAATTTTTTTTTAATATTAAACACCACTTCTAAGTCACAGGTATAAAACTATAATGATTTTTAATTAAACATTATTATCTCAGTGAATTAAAATACTGTGAGATTAAAAATATTTCATGCAAGTTTTCAGGAACAGATTGAAATACTGGAAGATACCTGTTCCTTAGATCCATAAGTATACATTTCTTTATTACTACTTCTATTCCTATATGAATATATACTCATATCTTTCATTGTTGATTAAATGTGAGCATATTTATGACATACTATAGTTTTGTATAAGGATCATACATAGGAATAAAGTAACAAGTAACAAGTGTTTTGATATGTAATTGTCCTTCACAATGAAAAATGTCTCCTGTATGTGTTAAAAATTTTAAATAATACTTCTCTGTGGCACATGCAAAGTTACAGAATAATCATTAAATGTGCATTATGAAATAAAATTGTTGAGGTTTTTAGGATAGTTTGTTATTGGTCCAGAAGATTCATGTTTATTTTCTTTGTCAAAAATCTCTCACTAGAGGTAAAAGGCATCTACACAGCTATAAATAGTTCTCTGAGGATGTCAGGCTTGACTCAGGTGGATCAGCAAGCCTTTGTGCCTCTCATTTGTACTCACTTTTAATGCTCAGCTACTGAGCCAGACAGTATTTTTGGGACACTTTCAATCTGTAAGACTGAAAGAGCTGCTGTTTAGTCACATCTAGCTGGAGACATTGGCATAAAGAAGCAGACTTATTCACGGCCTGGTGCTAGGTCTGGGTCACAGTGTAAATACAGCCACTCTGAGGCTGAGCTGTGCCGTCTTTGCTTTCCAGGCAGCAACTAGCAGAAAGATCACACACAGTTAACATCAGTGTGAGGCAAATCCAGCTACTTGCACTATAGGCTTTGGCCTGGAAGGGAAAGAGGCATGGCACTGACTGTAGAACCCAAGCACATGACCCTCAAACTGTAAAACAGTCTTTCTACGGCAGTGAACCAGGAAAGTCTTTACCATTTCGCTTGTCCATATGCTGTCAACTGACTCTACTGTCCTTACTATTTTGAACCCAGATGAATAAATCAGGGCTACCAACACATTCATTTTCTTTCTTCCTTCATTTTTAAAAAATTTACTTTTATGTATTTAGTACAGGGTCTACAGGATCTCACTACACAGATTAGATTGTAGTGATCCTCCTGTTTTCAGCCTCTCTAGAACTGGGATTACAGGTGCATGCCACCAAGCCCAGGCTCAATCACTGTCTCAGCATGGCTCGGGGGGCGGGGCTGACATGGCTTGCTGGGGATTGAACCCCCAGTCCCTGCATCTGCCTAAGCAGGTGCTATTGTCTGCACAGCTATCTGGCCAGCTCAATCCAACAAACACATTTTAGAGTGGCATGATTTTCTTTTCTGATGATTTTATAGATATCTGCTGCAAAACAACTTGTGTTTATTCATTAAAACAATTACTTTGATTTTCAATCATGTACATTCTCTAAGATCCACTAATATTAGTAATATTTTTGTGCATGTGTATTCAAGAGGGAGGAAAAGAAGATTATCATATTATTTTCTGTGTGATAGTTCTCTCTGTTCTTGGCAGAGAAATTAAACTTTCAGGGCAAATATGACCCTGAAGAGCTACTCTTAAAAGAAAGAAAATATAGTATTGCCTTACTTTATTGAGATTTCAAAAAAGTAGTTCTGATTGGCAAGTCTCAGCATAATCAATGCTAAACGGCTCTTTTCCTTACATCTTGTGACTTTCTCAGTCCTTTGCACTTTTAGTTTTAGATTCAAATGATCTCTGGTCGATCTATTAATTGTTCATGGTCCAGAGCAGCTTCCAGTCAGATTTCATCCAGCTTTGAGCCAAGGTTAAATGAATCTGTAAAAGAATACAAATATTCTTTAAATTTAAGGCGACACAATGGTGGATTGAGCATTTGGAGAGTGAAAACTGGTTATTTGCCTTATTTTAGCTGAAAAACAAAGAAAAATAAACGATCCCATTATTTCAGCACAGATTTTTAGAATGAACTAACTAGTTACTTGTTGAGACACAAACTGGAACTTGAACAGAAATATATGTTTTGGTTCAAAAATGAGTTCTACTTGTTATTTTTATTGTTTTTGAAAATAAAACCATCGGAATCACTTTTTATCCACCTTCCCCTGAGGAAATAGTGGTTTTATCGTTAAATTCAGGAAGTGGATAAATGCTGAAATAACAGAAACAGATACCATTGTATATAAACAAGCCAATTTAAAGTAATTTAGTAAAGGAAAGGCTCTATTGCTTTCTTAATTTTTTCCTAAACATTGTATTTCATTGTAACATGCATTTGGCCTACGCGTTTTAATGTTCTTTTCCTTTTTACACCTCCCTTTGTGGTTTCAGTACACTAAACTCAAAAATTATTGCCTTTTGGGAATTTATTGGTATTTAAAAGCAGATTCCAACATCTTACAAGTTGCAATTGCAGTCTGTTTAAGGAAATGGTCAATAAATAAGGGAGAATAAGATTACTAAAGCTAGATTGTAAGAAAACAAAGGAAAAGGGCATACTGCATTCTTTCTAAACAAACAAAAAGGCATAATTGAAAAAAAAATCATTTTTGTGTTTCCTTGCATTAGATAGGACCATGGAGTGAAACATTCACTGATGAATTACTCCTGTAATCTGTGTAGGAAAAACAGCTACTGGCAAATTAAAGAGTCCTGGAACAGAGCCATGAGAGAACTAAATGGCTAAAAATGAAAACAGGAAAACATTTGAGAGTATTCTACAGAATGCAGATCTTTCAACACCTCCCCCTTTCCACTGGTTAATTCATCGTCATGGAAACAGAATTTATCCAACTGTTCTTTCTCAATCCTGGTGATCCAGGGAGTAGATGTAGAGGACTGGTGAAAGGCATCTCAGGCTGAAGCCGGTTGTGTAAGTGACGCGCCGCAGTTCGTAAAGTGGTGAATTTGAATGGCTCCATTGTGTCCCTGAACGGGTTTCTAAGTCTCAAAGGGTCCACTTTTTTTGTTGCTGGTTTTCAATCTGCCAGGCCGAGAAACCAAAAGCCTTTGCTAGAGGGTAAGCCTGATTAGCTAACCCCGTGGGAAGTGGCTGAGTTGAGATTTTGCCCCAGCGTTTCCCTCCAGTTGGTTTGCTGCGTCCTCGGCCTCCCACGGCTGGTCTCGTCCAGGACGTACGTGGTGGCTTGGCTGTGGTCGGTTCATCTGCTTCAGCAGCATCCTTTGCTCCTCAGTAGCTCAGAGACGCAAACACGCTTCACTCTTCATTATCACCCACTCTGCTTATCTCTAACAGAAGCTGGGGCTGGCAGTCAGCGCCGACAGACCCAGACAGCTGGAAGCCGACACCTGTGCCAGACCAGAATTAAGTCTGCCATGGAGGACCTTCTCCATTTCAGAAAAAATGACTGGCGGGATTTCCTAAGGAAAAGTGACATTTCAGTATTAAAAAAAAAAAAAAATAGACACTATCCATAGAGCTGCCAAATTCAGGGAAGTTTTTTTTTTTTTTTTTAACTTATTTTATGTTCACAATTAGCGACTTGTTGTCATGGAAACCATGCTTCAGAGGATTCCTGAACTTGAACGGCTGAACATGATCACGCTGAAGTCCTCCCACCCTGTTAGGGTCCCTCGTCAGGGTCTCTCTGGTTATTCTGATAGCAGAATCACATAAAACATCTCTAAACATGGAAAATAATGGCATGGGGCAGCGTCAATTAGAACTAAATGTTCAGTGATTCATTCTTTAATTAAGGCTCTTTCTTCTTTTCCTGAAGCTGTAACCCTTTCAAGTCTTAAAACAGCCAAGAGAACTAAATCACTTAGTAAAAGAAATCTTTTTTAATTAGCAGTTTGTGATACACTAATGAAGGAAAACAAGAGTTGAATTTCTTGTCAGGTTTTTAATGTTCTAATATACAAAAGAAAATGAAAGGACTGCGTTCAAAAATTCTGTTCAAGGTGAAGTGAGTGTGGTTTGAAGCTGTAGCCCCTTGGAGCATATCTCCTTTGTCCCTGAGCGAGAGGGAGTTGGGGTTTGTCACAGAAACAGCATAGCCCCTTCATGGTTCCTGGCAGCCAGAAATAGTCCCTGCTGAGACAGCCAGCCAAGTGTCCATGCTTGCAGTGCGACTGCTCTGTGCTGGAGCGGGGAACACAAGACCTCCAGCTTTCAGAGCAGCTCATCTTTGAAAAGGAAAATGAAATCAAACACTCAGACACTCTGGATTTATTTGCTGACCTCTGTCTGCATACAGAGTTTGTGCCTCTTCAGAAAAGCTGCTCTGCAGCATGGACACCAAGCTTCTCTGGGGCCTTGTTTGGGAAAGTCTCTCCTGGGGACCCTCCAAAGAGGGTGCCAGAATTTAGGGGTGTACTACACCTAGGTGTGAAAATATATGAAATATAAAAATAAGTACATGGAAAATAAAGGTTTTGAAAGCTTTTCCATTACAACAGAAGATAAACTCACAAATTTTATGTAAAAGCAAATACTGGCTTTATGATACTCGATAGCTCTATCTCCCTGTCTTTCTCTCTCTCTCTCTCCCTCTCTCCCTCTTTTTCTCTCTCCCCTCCCTCCTTCCTTCCCCCACATCCTTCCCTCCTCTCATCCTTTCCTGCCCCCTCACTCGCTCCTCCCATCCCCCTGCCTTCTCTCTCTCCCTCTCCATCTCCTTTTTCCTGTCCATCTCTATTTCTGTCTCTATTCAGCAAGTCCTAAAGCAAATGACATTTGTAGCTGGTGTGTGAGCTATGTGATATAATTTGGCAGATAATCATGAAATCTTACTTTTAAAAATTGAAATTTTCATTTCTTACCGCGGATAAATCATCTAACCTTCTATACTTTCCTTTCTTGTCTTTAAAATGGTAAGAATATCTGATAATTTTAAGTTCCCAGGTACATATATAAGGGTTTTGGTTTTGGGTTTTGAGGCCCTCCAAACACATTTGGATTGTTGCAAATTGAACAATGACAGCAGTGACAGTTTGTTTTTTTTTTTTAGTACAAAGTTAGTATGGAGGATAATATTGCCTTTTATGCTCTAGAAACGTATCCTAAGGAATAGACTAAGATGAAATATATCTTTCATAACAATATGGCAGTCAAGAGAAAACTAGAAAACTGGGAACTCTATTCCTTTTTCTTAAATACAGATTTCTAACAGGAAGCAGAAAGTATCACTGTATTTCTTGGTAAGAAAGACTTTGCATAGTGGACAAGTATAATAGACATGATTCCAGGGAGCATCTCTTTTCATTTTGAGGCCAGAGAAAATTAAATGAGGGTAATTTTCTTACAGCCCTCATTCTTACCTAGTTGCCTGCATGGAGATAGACCAAAGCATTCTATTCCTTCTTTAAGAAAGGTTCCATGAAGGTCAACTTTAGTTGAGGATCACAAAGAGTGATGCAGATAACCTGGAGCCTCTCCCTCAAGGCTGTGTGCTACAGGTGTACAGTGAACTTAGCTTAATATGATCCACTGAAAACTAGTGGGGAGGAAGAACATCCATACTTAACTTGAATCCATGTGAAAAGGAAGCACTCATAGAACTCAGTGCTTTTTTCCTACACTGATTTTATCTGCTTCAGAAAATTAACAGCCTACAATGAAATCAAGTAGCTGAAAAATACATATTGTGCTCATGAGGGAAATCTCTCTCTCTCAATTACACACACACACACACACACACACACACACACACACACACACACCCTAAATTCTCACCTATCTTTTCCTTCCTTCTGCTTTATCAAGTCACATGTTTACGGAGGCACAGTTAAAAATATTTTGGAACAGGTGACACAGTGAAGTAAAACTCAAGAGATCAACAAAGATGTGCACAGCTGCTCTCAGGGATGTCAGATCAATATGTTTTTACTCTTATTGTAAATTATATTCCCCAGGCTGTCATGATGGGTACTCTGAAAAGCTTGGGCTTGGTTCTGATAACTCTCGTGGGTATGCCATTAGCAGTGTTAATTGCACATTTCCCCTCCTTCATTGGTGTATCACTCTCTGCAGGGTTTCTCCTCCTAATAGCATACACCATTGGTGGGAGATGAGTAACATAATTCCATTTGCAGTGTCTATTAATCTGAAAGAACCCCAGAGTTACTGTTTGAGGGTCAGAAAGGTGAGCTTATATTTTGAAATCTACTATAAGAAGTCATATAAATTCATAACAAATTCAGTCTATCTAGCTAAAGTCACTTCCAAACATAAAGTAACTGTCTCTCCTTTATTCCTTCTATCACATGACCTGTTGCATAAATCAGATATGATTGAATTAGGAATTGGCACCTGAGCCAAAACATAGTCATCTTATAAATTGTCGATTAGGTTTTCATGTAGTTTAATGAATGAATTCTGTCCAGTAAGTATGCTTATACTGAGGTGTGAATGACCCAATTACATTATCTTTTACTGAGCAGAATACATCTAAGAGAGAGGGACAGATACAATCTATCAAAGCTGAAACACAAAGAAAAGGCAGAAAGCATGAGGTGATAGGGCTGTGCAACCAACAGACATAAGACAGAGAAAAGGAAGAAAATAGAAAAGAGACCACATCCACTCACAATACAAAACTGATCTGTAGAAATAGCGACTGCTGGGATCTGTGAGGCGGAGTTTCTGTGATGAGACAGTAAGGCTTTCTCCATCTGCAAGCAAACTTGTTCCCTTGGCAGCTGGAATGTTTTCTTACCATCCTTCATTTCCTTTTTGGTTTTCATAGCATGTCCAAATCCACTGAAAATTCTTGGCATTAATACTTCAAATATTTCTTCTCTTTGTTTTCCTTTATATTCTCTTTCAGAGTGCTTATTAATTACATATTTCTTTGTTGTACTTGTCCTTCAACTCTTCAACATTTCAGGGTGGGAAGTTCTATGAACTCATCTTCAAGATCATCAGTTCTTCCCTTGACTGTGTCCAGCCAGCAGATCAGCCCATCAAAGTCACTTACCAACTTTGTTATCTGGATTTTTATTTTTAACATTTCTCTTCTCTTCTCTTCTCTTCTCTTCTCTTCTCTTCTCTTCTCTTCTCTTCTCTTCTCTTCTCTTCTCTTCTTTCTTCTATCTTTTTTTTTTTTTTGTATTTAGTGTATGGTCTACAGTGTCTCACTACACAGATCAGACTTTTAGCCTCCCAAGTGCAAGGATTATAGGCAGGCACCACCACACCCAGTCTCATTCACCGGCTCAGCATGCCAGGGGCCAGGCAGACACAGCACTCCGGGAATGGAATCTGTCCCTGAGCCTGCCTAAGCAGGTGCCACTGTTAGCACTTGTTGATTCTTAGGAGTTTCCATTGCTTTTCTTACATTACCCATTTGTGCTTACATCTTATCCTTTATTTCCACTAGCATTCTTAGCATATTAGACACAGCTAAATTTCAGTGTCTGAAATATGACTGCCAATTCTGAAATATTTGCAGTCTCTGAATCTGACTCTGATACTTGCGTTTCCTCTTCAGACCATGTTTTTCTTTCAATATGCTTCACAGGTTTTTTGTGTTGTTGCAATTTAAATATTGTGTTTAAATATTGTATCTTTTGAGTCAGGAACTGAAATCATTAGAGTATTTGTGCACATTTTTATATTTATCTAACAATTAGATTACATTGACAATTTTCTGTAACTATAGATAGCATAATCTGAAACATCTTCTGGCATCCTAGTCTGTCTTCTCTATTTTGGGTTTCCATAAAGGCTCCCTTGTAAGCTGGGCTCAGACATTGGATTTTTTAAAGCTGTGCTGGCCTGCTACTACTCAGGAGGGCCATTGACGTAAGGGAGAAGTGTGCGTGGGGGAGTGCTGTGATTATGCCTCAGTCTTCAGCTTGCCTGTGTCCCTTGGTTGCAGCCTTCACGGGTATTCTCCTATTTTGTTATCTTTTGTCTTTTAGCCTTAGGTGAAAGGGAGGTTAAAGGAAGCTGGAGTTGAGAATTTTCATTCCTCTCAGTCTTTTAAAATTTGGTCAAATCCAAGTCAGTGAGGCCCTAGTTTAATAGTTTGCCTTCAGGGAAGAATTAATTAAGGAGAACAGAATGCTCTTGGCATTTTCCAAAATGGTTACTCTCTCCCCACACACACCATGCCAGAAGCAGGAGATGCTTGTCTGATTACTCAGTAAGAACCTGCTGGAACTCTGAAGGTGTGGACGTAGCCTAAAGCCTGGGTTTCCAAAAGTCTGTCAATATCACTTGTCAGTTATTAGTCAACTATGTTTAATTATTCCTAACCCACAGGGCTTTTGCTGAAGTTTCTGTTCCTAGCTAGTTGTGCTTCTTCTTTGACTCAAGTTTTGGGGATGGCAGTTGAGCTTTTGACAATCTCTGATGGATCTAAGAAGAGTTGTTGAATTTCAGTTTTTGGGTGAGTTGTTCAGTTTTTTTTTTCTTATGAGGATGGCCTTCAAGCTCTTTTTATAACTTATAGTAGGAGCTATAGGTGTCCACTGTACCATGAAATAAAACAGATTTCTCTGTGCTTTGCACCCTATAAAAGCCTTAATCAGTGATTTGAACCCTACCTTCAGACTATTTTTCTTTTAAATTGGCAAGACATGAACCTCTTACCAGATCTAAGAATTCTCTTATCAGATGTCTAGAATCTTGTCTTTGCTCAGTATGAACAGAGATGTGTGAGGGTCATTTCCTCTTCACTAGAAAGAGCAAGATGGGACCCATAGGGGTGGGGAGAGGGCTGAATTAATACAGGTCACTGCGGAAGAGGAATGCCAGAAATTCATGTGTAAGCAGTGGTAGAAAAATAAAGAGCGCTATAAAATGTAAATAATATAATATAGCATGCACTTTGGGACTGCTTTGAAACATCTTATGCACAGCACCTTTTGCAAAAATAGGCCCTGTTCTGGTGTACACTATGCCTGTAGTATCAGCTACTTTGGAGGCAGAGGCAGGCAAATTACTTGAGCTCTCAAGTATCAGACAACTTAGGGTGACCCTGTCTCAAACCAAACCAAACAAACAAAACCAAATATAACACATTTTAGGTGATATATTTTAATGTTGCCTGACAGATTATTTTTCCTTTAAGCTCCTTGTTTTATTTTCAGATATGTTATTATTTGAGGAATCCCTTCCTTATCTACCTTCTAGGTATAACACACGGACAAGCATTTCTTTGAGAAACTATTTTCTTATCAGTTTTGGCAAAAGGCTTGTTATTTTATGGCAGTCTTGGAAATATAAATGATAATATAAATAATCATTTTAGCAACATAGATAATACATTGCAATAGTTATTCTCTCACTTTCTGCATTTTAGTTTATTTCCTAGAGTTTTACTCACCATCCTATATTAATATCTTTTACATGTGCCTATTTAATTGTTTTAATGAACTTATGTTTTGTTTCTCAGTGCATTAAAACTATAGGTGAAGAGGCTGGGGAGATGGTTCAGTAGAATAAGTGCTTCCCTGGCAAGTGCAAGGGCCTGAGTTCAATCTCTGGTTCCGCAAAAAACAAAACAATACAAAAACTATAGGTGAAGAGCGCCAGCTCACTAATTCATGGTCATGGAGGGCAGAGCACGTGCCCGTGTGCCTGTGCCGTTTCTGCAGCTCTGTGGTGTCTGTCTAGAGGCAGGGTCTGGGAAAGTAGCCTTTTAGCATGGCAATATTCTTGTTTCTTTTTTATTTAGCCACAAAGTAGCAAAGAAAGAGCAGCTGTCATATAACCCTAGAGATATTTTTCTGTTTATTTATTTATTACTTTGAGAAAATAAAAGGATATGTGTGAAGCAAAATAACTGGGTGTGACAGGTTATTTGACAGTTTGCTGTCAGAAATTAACCTTCTTTTAATACAGGCTGCGTGTGAGCATCCAGGAGAGGTTAAGGATCCGCTGTAGTCGTCTCAGTTTGTGAGGCTGTCAACGGGCAGCAGGGGAGAGCAGTGCTGCTTGCGGCTCTCGTCTGAGCCCTGTGAAGCATTCCGTGAACAATCCGATGTTTTTGCTTGGTTTGGGATCTGTCTGTTGATGTGTTCATCTTAGAGCCATCTCCAGAGGATACGAGTACTTTGGGCAAGAAAGCTGTTTTCCCTTCTCATTTAATGGTTGAAGAGGCTAAAGCACAGTGAAATGATGTGGCGGTGGGAGGGGGTAGAGGTGGGTAAACTGAGACCCGCGCTTGCAGTGCTCAAGTTTGAATCCTGCAGTTTTGCTTTTTGCCACCTTGCTCATGGTGTTCTTGAGTTCAGAATTAATCTCTTTTGCTGAGTCTCTTGCTTCTTTCCCTACATTGCTTCCAAGGCACACAGCAACGTAGAGGCTATGCACAACGCACTTTGGTGTGCCTTATCTCCTCTCCTGTTCTGCAGGGACCTTCTTGTAGGTAAAATGTCAATACCAGCCCATACAACAAAATAAGTGATCTTCCATCCATGGCATTATTACCCAAGTAATTATCTATTTTATACCATACGAATGAGAGTTCTAGACCATAACTTACTAACATTTTGATTTTTCATATGAAAAAGAAAAGTAGACACATGTTGAAGCAAAAGGCAGTGAAGGACCAGCAGAGACTCACAAACCAGATCCATTTTGTTTTCCTCCTGTACTCAGGCTTGAAAGTTTGAAGATCAGAGAAAAGAGTTTTCTTCAGGATGCATGATTCAGAACAACCTCTTGCAGCATTGAACAGAGAGTAAATGAGTCTCAGGGCAGACAGCTGCACTCAGCTTTGAATGCCCCTCACCTAGCCCACTAATTAGCTAGCCCACCGTAAGCACTCGCCTCTAACTGGAGCAGGGTAAGCTTTAAGCAGCCCAGCTCTCGTCTTCTGCTGCCTCTGTCCCACTGCATACTCATCAGGTGGAAAGATGAGAGCCTCCCTGCGGTCATCACCAACGTCCTTTTCATCCAACACATCATCATTTGGCCTCTCCTCCTCCTGACAGCCTGGTCTGAGAGAGTTGAGGTTTACACTATATTTTATATCTGTACCTTCTTAATATTAGTTATAGAATAGGTTGGTTGGAAGACAGATGGAGAATGAAAAACCGTGTGCCTCCTAAACTGTGCATCTGGCTTTATGCCCTTAAAAATCTAGCTTGAAAAATTACTTCTGCTGTCCTGGCTTAGGATAACTGCAGCTCCTGACCATTTTCATCTTTCCTCTTTGACACAATACTGGTTGTGGAAGCAGAGAAAAGAGGCATAAGTTTCCAGGAGGCTGTCTGCCCTTATATGTCAAGCCCAGTGATTAGTTCCAGATTAAAGTTACAATGCCCTTGCTAGTTTCTATCCCATGTTTTCATTTTAAAAATAATGATCTTAGGTTACATTTATTTTGGTTATTTTCACATCTTATGGGCTCAATATATTTGATTTTAGCAGGTAACCAAAGTGAATTAGATATCATAACACAGATGGTGAATATCTCATTGGTGTCACCAAAGCTTCCTGAGTGGAGTATGTTTGAAATATGGTAATGGGAAGAGAGCTCCAATTTCGTAGGAACAAATTCTGTCTCATAGAAAAAGTTCCAATCATATCTTGTGTCAATATCATTTTCTGCCTGCTTTGAAGTCCAAAGTCCTAAGAGAAGGACTCACTGGAGATCATGACATGTGAACAAAAGGCAAAAGAAAAGACGTAACATTATTGTGACAAGGTGCTCAATCGTATTTGGCTCCATCTAAAAATACATGATTTACTTCTGATTTGTATTGTGCAGTCTGGGCAAGCAGAACACGAATATGAAAAGGGAAAATTTTAATTTTGGAATATACATAACAGAGTTTTCACTTGCCTAATAGAGTACCACATCTAACATGTCCTTTGTTTGCTTCATCTGAAAGTGTATCTCCCAGAAAGATTGAAATTAATTAGCTTATACATATATTTGAGTAACAAAGAGAGAATTCTGATCAAATGAAGTTGCTCTTAATCATGGAGGACTTGGACATGTCCATTTGGTGTATCTGGGCAATAACAAGGAAAGGAGTGATTAGGCGTGGTGGTGCACATTCCTGGGCTCCGGAGCGGACTGCGTATGGTCAGAATGCTTTCAAGGCATGAAGATATGAAAGGGCAGCTGTATGAAGGAAGAGGAGGATGGCAAGCATAGCTCAACTTTCTGAGCTAGGACTGAACATGCTGGATATTGTTCCAGAGATCGGAACTAGAATGAGTGGATGGAAGGTGGAAGAAAGTGTATTTTAGCTTAACGGAAGAAACAACATTCTGACTTCAAAAACTATTCAGAGATAAAAATGGTCTGGTGTGGGAAGGAGAGAGTTACTCATCACTTCTTGCAGCAGAGTATAAACTAGATGAATTCTTACCTAAATATTCTAGAGATGAGTTGAAGATAAGATGCGTAATTGGACTGCATGATTTATGATTTTTTTCAGTGTGGAAAATGTGTCAATTATTGACAAAAACACTCACAATTCTACAAGCTCTGTTACTGAACCTTGCAGTGGATAATAGTGCTCTCATAATAAATATTTTTAAAAATTGTGTTTCATATTTTTTCCTGTCTTGTCAATAATTACTAAAAGTGTCAATTAAAACTTATACTTTCCTCAAAGAATGTGTAATTAGCTTCTACCAACTCAGCTACACACACACACACACACACACACACACACACACACACACACACACACTTCATCTAATGGGATATAACGCAGATACAGCACTGCTTTGCCCACTGATATGACTTCAACAGGATGAAATTTATTTTTCTGCTACACAGTTTAAGTCTGGAGAGAGAAACTCTAGAGCACTAGAAAATTGTTAGATGCTTGGTCTCCTAAATTCCTATAGCCCCCAGTTCTCAAAAATTACAAGATGACTTTTGGGTCTCTAGGTAAGGTGCCTTCAATCCCAGAAGATACACAATGAACAAAGGACAGAAGAATTTCCCTGAAGGACTCCTGTCCCAGGGAATGTTTCTACCTACAAATGTGCTTGGGAAACACAATTCTTCAGCCAGGTACATTTTCCAGGATTCTTTTATTAAGCATGGAAATGAAAGCATCTTCCAGTCTGTGCTGCAAGCAACTTATTTTACATTTTCATAGTTGTGGAAGCAACCAGGGTCTAACAGGTTTACAGATGCCATGAGTGAACCTTTCATTTTTATATTTTGGTACAGGGTCTCAATATAGTGTTTGGACTTGTGGTCATCCTCCTGTCTCAGCTTCCCTAGTGCTGCGACTACAGGTGTGTACCACCACACCTTGTTTCTGGGCTGGAGGGCATGAGGCACCGGGGACTGAACTCAGGACCTTGCACTTGCTAGGCCTGTGCCTATGCCAGCAAGGTACATCATCAGTCCAAGCTCATCATTTTGATCTTTTTAAAATCACTGCTCTTTATTTGTTCAATAAGCAGTTATAGGAGGCACCTGATACCTAATGAGGAAGAAGAGAGGATCGCCAGCTGGCCAGTGCTCCCAGGCTTCCTTTATGTGAGGTGTGATTAAATAATACAGCATATGCTTTGATTTTTGAAATATTAAAATTAAAGACATCTTATTAACATCAGTTCCCCTCAAAACACTCCAAACACGCTATCCCACTGTTCTTGTCACTTTCCATTCATGGATATTCTTTGTTTTTCTGTGGTACTGGTGATTGAACTCATGACCCTGCGCTTGCCAGGCAAGTGCTTATTCTACTGAGCTATCCTCTAGGCCCTTGTTATCCTTTTCTAAAGCAGTCTGAAAACACTTTTCTTTGTGTCTTAAGTTGTGCTAATGTAGCTGCCTTAACATCCAGAGTTGATTCAAAGTGCTTAGCTGTCATGATCGTTTTGACTGTGGGAAGAGCCAGACATTGCCTCGCACCAGATCTAACAAGTGAGGTGGATGAGGGGCCCTGGGGTGCCTGTGTTCTTGCGCTGTTGTGGACTGGTACTTGGCAGCTGCACTCACAATATTTTTTATCATAACTTGTAAAAACCTTCAAAAAAAGGATTTCTAGAACTGCTTCAGAAAGTGATAAGAACAATGACATGTGTTCACAATAAGCAGAGGTATTCCTTTTTTTAAAAATAAAATTTACTTATGTATTTGTTACAGGGTCCCACTATGCAGCTCAGACTAGTAGTGATCCTCCTGTTTCAGCCTCCCCAGCATTGGGATTATAGGCATGCGCCACCATGCCTGGTTTCAGGGCGCAGCACAGCAAGGCGGCAGGCATGGCGTGCGATGCCAGCAATCAAACCTGGGTCCATGCATTGCCAGGCAAGTGCTTATTCTACTGAGCTATCCTCTAGGCCCTTGTTATCCTCTAGGCCTTTGTTTTTCTGTGGTACTGGTGATTGAACTCATGACCCTGCGCTTGCCAGGCAAGTGCTTATTCTACTGAGCTATCCTCTAGGCCCTTGTTATCCCTTTCTAAAGCAGTCTGAAAACACTTTTCTTTGTGTCTTAAGTTGTGCTAATGTAGCTGCCTTAACATCCAGAGTCCATTCAAAGTGCTTAGCTGTCATGATCCAGGCCAGGCAGGCGATTTGGCCACTGAGCCCTCTCCCTTCCCCAAAGAGAGGTAATCTGGGACAGATTATTGGCAACTTCACTGCCATGTCATAAATATTTTTCAATGTAAACATTCTTTGTAGTTTCCAGTTACTCATAATGTGTCTTAAAAAATCTATCTTTCCTCCTAATTTGTAAATCTGCAAGTAGCTCAGCACACCATCTTCATTAAGGAGCAATGCTTCTTCATGTGATCTTTTGATTTCACCAATGTATTCGTTCATTTACCTAGCAGCTACTTATTTAGTAGTTACTGTATACAAGGGGGTGTATACAATGGGGTGGTTTTGGAATACAGTTGTACCTGAGCTCATGAACTTTATTCTTTTCATGATTCTGTGCACAAACGAAACTGGATGACAACAGAATCAAATTCAGTGGTTTGGTTCAGTGTTGACCTTATAAGTAAAACAGAATGGATTTGTACCCAATTCGGTCTGTGACCCAAATCGGGAAAAGAATTAAGTTTGTAAACTAAGGTACCACTCTATAGAAGTGACTGAAATACACACAATTCTTTGTTCACATGGGAAATGTAACAATCTTTCTGAGATGTCCTGGGGAGAATTTTCGCCATCTCTACCTTTCCGGTGATGTTTCAGCAGCTGACATTATGGATCGGCAGCTGCGGTTGCGCTCAACTGGCCCACTCTCACCTGGCTCTCTGCATGATTGTGGCCTCCACAGGGAGAGCTGCCAAGGGGCTGCTGTCAGGGTGACAGTCACACCCTCCATTCCCCTTTCTCCTTCCTCAGAGCTCTTGTGCACCTCTTGGCTGCTTCCAAAACTGAAAATGCTCACAGTATCTGATCTCTTTCAAAAGGCACAGTACTTCAAAATTACCTCTCTCACTTTTTTCCAAAAGTTTCCTGAGGAAGCACTTATCTCTTCTCTGGTGGCAACAATTTAGAAGTGTGTGTGTGTATGTGTGTGTGTGTGTGTGCGTGTGTAAGTTCACATTTCTTGCTAGTGCCCCTGTGCTAGGAACTAATCCAATGTTCACAAGAAATCTGTATAATTAATGTTAATATTTGCACTTGATGGTTAGGAAACCGAACCTTAAATACATTAAGACAATAACATCTTTAAGGTTCCTGTGTGATTTGCTGTGCTTTAACTCAGATCTGCCTAGTTTCAAAAGTCTGATCTGAACTTCAAGGTTTTTTAAGCCTGGTGAATTTAACTCTCCCGGAAGGCATCTGGATTGTACTTTAAAAAGCAATCCCTGCTCCCCTACCCAAATCAGCGGCTGATGTAAATGTGATGCAGTGCTTTCTTTCACCCATATGTGGCTCTGCAAGGAATTATTCTCTGGAGGAAGACTAGTAACATAGTTGCTAGCTACTCTCTAATTTTTTGAAAAGTATCAAAAGTTTGGAGAAAAGATGTTTACCTCTGGGATGATCTTGACAAAGTTATAGATGGAGTTAGTAGAGAGAGGAAGCTGGAGGTAGGACGTTTTCACCCCTGCAATGGTGAGATGCACTTGAAGTGTGGAAGGATGTTCCCCGGGAAGAGCACAGATTTTAGACATGGGCAGCTTCAAGTTTTGTTTCTCTATTTGTCTTTATTACTCAGTACTTCTAAAACTATCAATTGTACTACTTGGAGTATTAATTTTTCCATGTTTAAATGCACATTTAATATCTACATACTAACTTTATTGTGAGGACCATACCTAGTACAATTTCATTTAATTCATCTGTAGCAGGAGTAAGAGCAACAGTTTTAAAAATCTTAGGTAGAAATTAAAGAAAAAGAAATTCACTATTAGACAAATGCTGTGGTAAATATTGCTGTAGATCTATCAATGGGTGTTAAATTAGTGGATACAAGTTTGAGAAAAATAAAATATGTATATAAATATGCAATGAAAAATGAATAGCTTCTAAGTATTATCAATACGAAGTGTAAGAAGTGTATCAACAAAATGGAAAAGCCTTATGGATGCGACCTTAGCCAACCATAGTCTTCAAATGATAAACTGAGAACAACATGTCACTTCTGTGGCATCCTTACGAGAATGCATTACTTCAGTATGATCATGAGAAAATGTCAAAAACAAACTCAGTTCCAGAAAATAACTGATCAGTTCTTTTAAGGGTATGACAGGCAGGGAAAGGCTGAGGAATTACCATGTATTAGAATAACTAAGAAAAAAATCAATTAAAAATAAATGCAGATTTAAGAAAAGAACTAGTAAGGCACAAATAAGACTGGTATTTATTAGAACTGTACTAGTGTTAATTTTTAGATTCTAATCATGGCAGTCTGGTAATGTAACAAGTTAGTATTTAGGGAACAGGTGAGGAATTCATGAGAATTCCTGGAATTACTTTTAGAAATTTTCCATGGGTCAAAAATAAATTCAAAATGAAAAGTTAAACAAACAAACAGAATGTTTCCAATGATTTTAATATGTAACCAAATTCAAGACTCTGTATTAGAATGCAGTGAGTTCTCAACATGATAGTTCTGCTAACCCTGGCTATAATGTCATGCATGACTAATCAATTTTGCTATTCGGGAAACACCACACATTTTCTTATGTTTTACCTGACCTTGGTGTGTCTTTACAGACAGTATAGTGAACATATTCAAATATAACTCAATTTGAAAAATGCTAGTATTCAAAGGGAATTTGTATTACTTAACTTTAGGAATGCTGTATTTTTTCTAAATAACAAGGGAACAAGGGAAGACTCCCACTTTTCTGAACAATTTCCCGCATCAAGGAGGTAACCTCCCTTGATTTAGTCTGAGTTCTCCCATTTTTCCCTGATTTTGAGATTTATTTTTCAGGACTAGAAAGGGATGGTCTTTAAGTGTGGTTTCTCAAATGGGAAAAAACCCCAAACAATAGAAGCTGTTAATAATTCACTGGACATTTTCTAAGAACAATTAATTACCTTAGTATGATTATTAGCATGTAAAGAAGCAAAGACGAGCTAGAGGAGAGAAACCTTTATTTTCCAAGTCAAAATTCAGAAATTTAGACTTTTTCTCTTTAGCAGAAAATGTCAAGCTGAGCACAAATATTTTCTTCAGTATTTACATTCACAAGAGAATTTAAGAAAGAGTGAGACTACAGTGGTTATTTTTCTGTAGAAGTTTATTCACTACTTGTATGGGTAGGCAAGACTGTGGTATTTGTAAATGTAAGTAATTTAAAATGATAATTTCACTTTTTATTTTTCAATTTAAAATTCTTATTTATCCAAAAGGTTCCTGGAATGAAAGAGTAGGAGTTTATATGTTAAAAGTGAAAGTGAAGAATTCAAAATATTTTATGGAAAATACTCTCTCCTGCCAAATGCCAAGCACATTTACTTTGTAGCAGCAAGAATCTATGAAGTTGATACACTAATTATGATATGGTTATCTGCTTTAGTTGCCCAACATTTTAACATTTTTGTCTATTTTTTACTCATGTCAATAGGAGCATAAATATGATTTGCTCACAGAGCTGATGTGAGGAGCAATGAGATATTGTTTTTATTTTTATTTTTGCATCACTAGAGATGGAATCTATGGTTGCCTATCTGTGAGCTGCACCAAAATGATTTTTAAAAATACTTAACTCTCCAGATCCAGCCCAGGCCAGCCCGGTGAGACCTTCCTCCTAGCTCTAGGCACCCCTGTGCCCTCGGGACCCCTCCACCCCTCTGGAGCTAGCCCAAACCCAGGCCCAGCGAGGGTGTGGGAGAGATTTTGGGCTCCCCTGTGCCCACTGGACCTCTCTGGATCCATCCCATGCCAGCTACATGAGTGAGAACTACAAGCACACTCTCTGGACCCCTCCACCCTTCCAGACTCAGCCCAAGCCCAGGTCCTACAAGTGTGTGGGAGTTTCCCCACTCCCCTGCACTCCTTTGTCTCTTATAGACTTAGCCCAGGAATGGCACACAGGCCTGAGCTGAAACTGCAACTGAAGTCAATGCAGGGAGATTAGGGGCCACAACCACCCAGCTGATCCAGGAGCAGAGCATCTTCCCAGGGGGCAAAACAGTTTCAGTCCCAAGGTCTGCAGCAGGAAGGAGCTCAGCACAGCAGCCAGACCCAAATAGGCACAACTGAACGAATTCACACTTTGTACATCTGCACCTGAATATCACTAGGTGCTAAGGTTATAACTGCACCAAAGCTCTACAACAAAGGTCAGAGGGCAGTGCTATACAAAATGACAAAGAGAAGGAGCAAAATGCAATCTCAGATCCCCAGCCCATGCAGAACAAGTGCAGGGACACTAGCACAGAAGAAATTGGGAATCACACAGCTGAAATGTCTGAATCAATAGCATCTGAAGTACAGAAACAACTTCAGAAAGGTATAGAGGAACTCAGATCAGAAATAACCTTGGAACGTTATGAAAACAGTTTGCAATGTATTAATTCATCGACTCTGTAAAGTTAAGGTGTTTTGAAACTGTCTGATTGACATTTGTATTTTAATAAAATAAAAAGAAATGGAAAAAAAAAGAAATAACCTTGGAAATAAAAACAGAAAACTCTGAATTAATAGCATCTGAAGTAAAGAATTAAATGCAGAAACATATGGAGGAAACCTGATCAGAAAAAAAATCTCTCTAGTAAAAGAATTAATAACTGCTTCTAAAGAAGACACTGAAAAAAATAGAGAAGATTAGAAAAATGATGGATTCCTTGAATGAAAAATACAGGAAAGAAAAGATCACATGGAGCAGAGTCAAAGAGCTATAGAGGAACTTAAAATCTTAATCACAAGCTTGCAAAACTGTTTGAGGGAAGGTGAAGATAGAGTTTCAGATCCTGAAGACACCATCTGAGCTAGTGAAAAGGTAAGAAATGATCTCTTAAAAGCAACTAAGATGCAGGAAAAAATAATTTGTCACCTACAACACGATGCAAAGATGAACAATGTGAGACTAACAGGCATCAATACAAATAATACAGAAAGAATATGGGCAGAAGTACTAGCAGAAAACTTGCCAAATATGAGGAAACAATCTGACATTCAGGAAACCGAAGCACACAGAACTCAAATAACTTCAACCCAATTAAAAACACTCTGAGGGGTATAATTGTCAAGATCCCAGAAATCCAACACAACAAACAATCCTGAAAGGCATTATAGAAAAGAAACAGATCACATTCAAAGGAAACCCATGAGAATTATGCCAGACTTCTCCATACAAACCATGAGAAGACCATGGAGCAGAGTACTTCAAGTACTCAATGAAAACAAATTCCAGCCCAGACTACTATACCCTTCAAAACTCTCTTTTGAATTTGGTCAGAAAAGTGAAGTACTCCCATGACAAAGAACAACTAAAGAATCTCATGATGACAAAGCCAATCCTACACAGACTACTAAAAGTTGTTCTAGAGAAGGACCAAATGACGAGAACCTCATGAACCTCATGAATGAGAACAGAAGGAACCCACTAAATAGAGCAAACAATTAAACACAGGACAAAAAGGAGTAAACAACAGCAGGTAAATGACATGTCAATCATAAGTCAATATGTCTCAATTATAGCCATCAATGTAAAAAGACTCAATTCACCAATTAAAAGAGATAGACCGGCACAGTGGATTAGGAAACAAAATCTAACAATATACTGTATATAAGAAACACACTTAACTCACAAAAAGAATTCATAGACTGAAAGTTAAAGGATGGAAAATAATATTACATGCCCCAGCACCTCAGAAAAATGCAAGGATAGAAATCCAGTTCTCAGACAGTCTCAACTTCAAACCAAGGATGCACAAACAAAATAAAGAAGGCCACTATATACTGATTAGGGGAAAAATTCAAGAGGAAGAGATAACTCTCATAAATACCTATGCACCAAACATGGGAGCACCCAACTATATAAGAGAACTCTTAATGGACATGAAAAATATAATATCCAAGACCACAATCTTAATAAGGGAAGTTAACACTCTCTTATCTGAAAAAGATAGATCAAGCATACTAAAAATTAGCAGAGAAGAAGCAGAACGGAACCAGAGCTTGGAACAAATAGACTTAGTGGACCTATACAGAGTGTTCCACCCAACCACAGCTGAAGACACATTTTTTCAGCTGCACATGGGTCATTTTATAAAATAGACCACATACTAGTCCATAGGTCATGCTTAAGTATATGCAAGAAAACAGTAATTATCCCATGCATATTATATAACCACAATGCAATGAAACTGGAAATAAATGACAAAAGAAACCAGAAAAAAACCCTAAATACATGGAAATTAAACAATACCCTACTCAGCAAACAATGGATCACAGACAAAATTAAACAAGAAATTGAACAATATCTACAATTCAATGAAAATTCAAGCACAATGTATTAGAATTTATGGGATACGATGAAAGCAGTTCTCAGAGGGAAATTTATACCTGTGAAACCACATATTAGGAAAACAGAATGGGAAAAAACTAAACACCCTAATACTGCACCTCCAGTATCTAGAAAAGCAAGAGCAAACCAAACTCAAAGCCCAAAGATGAGAAGAAATCATAAATAAATATTAGAAAGCATAAATATTAGAAGGCATAAATATCATAAATATTAGAAATTAATTCAATCAAGACAAAGAAAAGAATTAAGTTGAAAGAATTAAGGAATCAAAAAGCTGGTTCTTTGAAAGACTAAATAAAATTGATAAGCCCCTAGCTAACTTCATCAAACAGAGGAAAGAAAAAATTCATATACAAAAGGGTATAATGACCACACACCCAGTGTAAATTCAGAATATTGTCAATAGCTACTATGAGAATCTTTATATTCACAGAAAAGAAAACAGATGAGTGGACAGAGTCATAGAAAGGTGCAAATTACCAAAACTGAATCAAGAAGATATAATAACTCTCAATTAAGCCAATAACATCTGAGGAAATATGAAATGTAATAAAAAAATCTATCGACAAAGAAAATTGCAGGTCCTAATGGATTCACTTCTGAATTCTACAGGAAATTTATGCAAGATATAATACCTATACTTCACAAGCTCTTCAGTGAATTTGAAAAGGAAGCAATCCTCCCAAAATCATTCCTGGAGGCAAGTATTATACTGATACCAAAACCAGGGAAAGACACACTAAAAAAAAAGAACTACAGACCAATCTCCCTCATGAACACAGATGCAAAAATCCTCAATAAAGTCCTAGCAAATAGAATACAGAAAATCTTCAAGCAATAAGGAATGAAAAGTATAATCATCAAGATTATACAACTTGACCAGGTAGGATTCATCTCAGTGATGCAAGGATGGTTCAGTATACACAAATCTATAAATATAATACACTATATCAATAGAGCAAAATGTAAAAACCACATGATCATCTCCATTGATGCAGAAAAGGCTTTTGACAAAGTCCAATACTCATTCATGTTCAAAGCCCTACAGAAAATTGGAATAGATGGACTCTCATTGAAGCCATTTGTGACAACTCAATGGCTAATATAATCCTAAATGGTGAAAAACTGAAGTCTTTTACTCTTAGATCTGGTACAAGACAAAGATGTCCTTTATCACCACTCATATGCCATATAGTTGTAGAATCATTAACTAGAGACATTAGACAAGAGAGAGAAATAAAAGGAATAAGAATAGGTAGAGAAGAATTTAAATTATCATTATTTGTTACTTTCTTCGAAGACTGAAAAAACTCCATCAAGAAGATACACAAGTTCAGTAGCATAGTAGGATACAAAATCAATATTCAGATGTGAACAGCATTCTTCTACATGGAAAATGAATACACTGAGAGGGAAATCAGAGAAACAATACCTTTTACAATAGCACCATAGAAACAGAAGTACCTTGGAATACATCTAACTAAAGTACTCAAAGATTTTTGCAAGGAAAATTACAGTACTCTGAAAAAAGAGATGGTAGAGGATTTCAGAAAATGGAAAGATATTCCCTGCTCCTGGATAGGAAGAAACAACATTGTGAAGATGGCCATACTCCCCAAATTGCCGTATAGATTTAATGCAATCCATATCAAACTACCACCAACATACCTCCCAAACCTAGAGAAATTCTTCCTAAAATTTATTTGGAACCAGAAAAGAACTAGAATAACAAAGGAAATCCTGGGAAACAAAGACGAGGCAAGAGGCATTACAATTCCTGACTTGAAATTATAGTAGAAGGATACTGTCATAAAATCAGCATATACGGGGTATGAAATAGACCTGAGGATCAATGGAATAGATTAGAACATGTAGAAACCTCTACAAACAGACTGGGCCACCTTATCTTTGACAAAGGGGCCAAACATGATCACTGGAAGAAAGATAGTCTCTTTAACAAGTGGTGTTGGAAAAAATGGCTTTCTACATGCTGAAAACTAAAACATGACCCAGGTCTATCACCATGCACTAAGCTAAAGTCAAAGTGGATTAAAGATCTAAACTTTAAAACAGAAACACTCAATCTCCTGGAAGAGAAAGTCCATATTCTATATGGACTTAAAGTTTAACATATCAATACTTGATGGAAAATACCTGTTCCTTATTATACCTAAGATGTTTGTTATTTAGACAGATGGTAAGGTTCATCTCAACTGCCTATGTTGTAGGGTAATAAGCTTCTCTTCTGGAGAGTTAATAACCTAAGTTTGCAGACAAAAATTAAAGAAAAAGAAGATCTACAAGGACAGCCAACATTTCAGCCCTAGCTTTTCAAGGTCAATGAAGACTCAGGACATAGGAGAAACTAAGCTGTAAGATCATGTAACTCAGTTGTGCACCAAATTCTCTGATCAAGGAGAATATGGGCCATGAGGAAAGTGATCCATGATGTAGATATGTGCCTAAGGAGAGTCACATGGAGGGAAAAGATTCATTCAGGCTTTCACAGAGAGAAAATTAGTCAAACATTGGCCGTGACTCATCCACATGGCTGACAGTGACAAAGGATCTACAAACTGTGATACAGGGTTTCAGGGTAAATCCTGAGGGGATTTGACTGACCTTATTAGATACAGAAGTTACATTTCTTGGTATATAGGTCTTTCTTTATCTTGGTCTTAACCATCCAGCAGAAAACTATAAAAATGAAGTATAAACAGTAAAGCCATACAAATATGCTAAAAAGCTGTAAAAAGCTCAAATCAACAACTTCTGACAATGCCAGTATTATGGAAATCCCACTGGTATTGTGGACTACTGGACTATATTGCAATATTTTGCTGAAATCATGTACCTATAATATTTAAATGACAATGGAATAGCCTTCTCTGAGAAAACTAAATAAAATTGGATACAAATGAACAAATATTTTGTATCTATATTTTCAAAATAGTTAGGATAGATATACAGCTACATTCTCTTAATTCAATGAATAGAAAGATTTGTTCTAATGGTATTTGTAGATAGGATATCATGTCTGCATCTGGTACAATGAATAACCACTAAGACAACCATATGCAATGTATTTATTATTGAAATTAATCGATTTTGAAACTGTCTCATTGCTATTTGTTTCTCAATAAAATTATTAATAAATAAATATTTAACATAGTGACTTGACATAAGTTCGTTATTAAATATACATCACCACTTCTTTTTTTCCAAAGTGAATTAAAAGAAAAAGAAAGACTGGATTAGAGGAAGAAAGTCTATACGAAATCCGAGGGACCCTTGACAGCAGCTGGTACCTAGGAATTCCTATAGGTTAACAGGGTAGTTTGCACTAGTTCTTGAGGTGTTCAAAGAGCTCAAGGATCAGTGCTAGTTCAGTTACTGTCACCAGGTTCTTGTTGATGTCCAGCACTCTGCATCCTTCTGTTCTTCCTCTGCCTTGACTTGCCATGACCTATCTTAGTGGAGGCCACCCAGCTTCTCCCTGCCCAGCTTCTCCCCACCCAGCTTCTCCTTGGCTATCCCCATGCATTGGATATTGTTGGAGAATGTCACGTGCTCCAGCTGATTTGTTTCACATTATGTTATCACACCTCGCAAATGGACGTAGAGCATCACTCAGAAATTGTTTCCTCAGTAACTCGGCTTCCCTATCCAGTATGAGTTTAATTTCAAACTCTCGATTTTCACACCTCCTACCCTCTCATTCTTAACTGAATACCTCATTTCATTTTTCATTCAGAAAATAGAAAACACAGAATGAAAACTCCATCTGTCCACAACTAAATCTAGAAACCAAAATTCACTTGCCTGCTTCACTGCTGCGCTACCATGGAGGCCAGTTTCTTTAGTGGCCTTCTGAATCCCATCCACGGCCTCTCCAGAGCACCCATCTCCTGGCATGCATGCATTTTCCTCCCTCAACCTCTCTCTCTACCTCGAAATCTTTCTTTC
This sequence comes from Ctenomys sociabilis, assembly GCA_004027165.1. Classification (NCBI taxonomy): domain Eukaryota; kingdom Metazoa; phylum Chordata; class Mammalia; order Rodentia; family Ctenomyidae; genus Ctenomys; species Ctenomys sociabilis. The sequence goes on from PVKA01007125.1 coordinate 28,410, forward strand.
TTTGTTGGTGGCCAGCACAGCCCAGGTAGGGCTGGTGCAGTATGTGGTGCCAGGGCTCGAACCACAGTCCTTGTGCTTTGCCTAAGCAGGTGCTTTAGACCACTGAGCTATCTTGCCAGCCCACATACTCTGCAGTATTTCTACACTTGTGTAAACATGTCTGACTACCTCCGTTTCTAAAGCATAATCTTTTACTAATCTGACTTCCCCTTCGACTCTCGCTCCCTTTTTTTAACTCCTCTTCAGATCCAACTTTATGAATGTGCAAGTGATTTTTTCTATTTCTGTTTTTTCACCTTTTATGTGCTCTTTGTTTCATTGTGATTTTCATCTTTATCATTTCATTGAAGGTATTAGGTTTATAACTTGGTGCATCAAGTTCGGTTCCGGAGGACATATTAAGAAAGCCATTGTCTTTAATAGAAAGCCACCAATTCTAGGTTTGCTTTACTGGTAAATGATAATCTTATTTCTAATGCAGACTCAAATTTATAAAGGAAAAAGAAGAATAGAAAGTAAATTATTTGCCCCTTGAAACCAGAATTTTTATGAATAGCCTGAGAATATTGGAAAATAGACGAGGAATGGCTATTGGGAGTGAGTATGAAGATAAGCTTTTCTGAGATGACTGCTTATTTGACAGTAGTAAGTGTGGATTATGTCCATTTGGACTTTAGTGAGTTATGGCAGCTAAATGCATTTGGTGTCTCAGGAGCATAGATAATTTTGTTTGGGTACAGTCATGGGTAAACACAGGCTTTATGGACAGGCAAGGGCAGCAGGTGCTGACCTGCATCAGGCAGGTGCAGTTCTATCTAAATGGCATAGCCAGTGTGGATTGGATTAAATAGAAATAATCTTTTCATCCTAATTAAGATTTGCCTCAAAACAAGCGGAGCTTTAACATATGGAGTGAAAGTAATTGGATTTGAGGAACTCAAAAATTAACGGAGAATATGTCAGATGGCAGACAAAAATGGAGAACAAGCTCCTGAGTCAAAATAACAACTTGTAAATTTGTTTGGAATTTTCTGTGTAAGAAGATCAAGGAATTTTTTTGCTAATTTTTGAGTGATTTCCATGAAGACAAGTTCTTTTTTTAAAGGAATCCTGTGTTTTAAGTTAAGTGTTAGTTATTATTACCAAGTGAATTACATGAATCATCTCATTCTCTAATGGTATGGCTGGTACAATTTCTAATGCGTATTTTGAAAACAGCCATTTTTTTTTACTTTTTCCATTACTTCAATCGTGGGCTCAGGCATTATCATTTTTTGAAGAAGTTATTGAAATAGCATCCTGGTCTCCCTCATATTCTTGCCCCTCTGGAATCTTCCTCTACACAGCAGTCAGGCTGACCTTTTACAAGTGTAAATCAAATCATAGCCCTCTTCTGGTTAAAATCCTACAGTTGTTCCCATAGCAATTAAGTTAGAATCCACATTACTTAGCATGACTTGCATGGACCCTACATAATCAAGCCCCAAACATCCTTCATCACCTTTCCCCTGACAGTTAAGACCAGCCATTTTTCCAGGTCACCGTTTTCATATTCGATGCAAGTTTTATTCCTGCTGCCATGGAACGTTTCTCTTCCGTCTCTTTTCTCCCTCCAGATTGGTTCAAATGTCAAGTCTTCACAGAGGTATCATTATCTAAAGCAATTTCCAACTTCAACCTCTCACCTTGTTACCTTCTTTTTGTTTTATATTTGATATTTTTATGGCATACAGCTATCATTTTCTCCAATAGTAGTCTAAAGCCAATAGAACTGATTATTAAAAATTATAGAGTTGTGAAAACATTATTCTTTTTGAAAAGCATGTTCCTTTTCTTGCCATTAAAGAGAGATGTATACAAAACCTTGATCTGCCAGCATAATTTGGTTTCTTAAAGTAGTGAAAGAGCTGTCCATAAACAGTATCTTCCATGAATGTATGAGACCAGGAACTGCACACAAACATGCTTTGTTGCCATCATCCTTGTGTGAGTATAGCAAAGGTTTGGTATGAAATGACTAGGTTGGAATGATGTCTGTATGATGATGACATGATGACATGTCTGCATGAGGCTTGTCAAAATGAAAGCAAGTTTTAATCGCTTCTTTTCTTTGAAGGAGTAATACATTTTTATACTTCTTAAAAACTGAGTTAAAGGATAAATCCAACAAATTGATTAAAGGTGTAAGTTTCATTGTTTTTCTGAAGGAAAACTAAGTGGATGACCTGAAACCTAGTTTCTTTCTGTGTTCATTTATCCAATGAGAAAATAAATTTCCAGTTGGGTGTTATCTCCACTGATATTTGTCCTATATGTTTATGTACAATAGAAAACCTGTAGTTCTGACAGTGTGTCACAATGAGATGCTACTGGTGTAAAGAGCAGAGGCAGTTGGCCTTCTGGTAGAACAGGGTCCTGGGTCTCCTCCAACCTGCGCAGGGTATTCTAGCTCTCCAGGAGCTCTGCGTGTGCAGTCTGCATTTTGTTACCTTCAAGCCCATGACCTTGTTTTTTATTTTTTTTTTCTGTAATACTTGGAAATAATCTTACTTGTTCCCATATCTATCTATTGTTTGCTTTGTCTGACTGCAATGGAAGCTATATGAGGACAGTGAATGAGCTTTAATTTTGTGTCCCAAGACCAAAAAGCATGCATAGGACTGGACGAATGTTTGCTGTACTCTATGTAGCTATTTCCCTCTTAACATCAAATTCACATTTCTGTATTTTGCTTTCTTCACTTAAGACAGGGACACTGTGAATCACATCTGTTGGAGCTGGAACGGTGTTAACTTCTGCCCACCAGCGGATTTGGTGGAAGACTGGGCTAGGGAACAGCAGGCTTTGTCTTTGTTCTTCTGTTGCTCCTATCAGCACGGCTGCAGCAAGCTTCTTCACTGGGCACACCGCTGACTCAGCAGCAACTGCTACCAACTTGTAGATTTTGTGCTACCGAAAACAGCCTCATCATTCTCTTTCAGACACAGGAACCACAAAACCTAGTGAGGTTCTCAAAAGACTGTCCACGCTGTAGGGTGATCTTCTTCCTGGCTAGTAAGCCAGAAGCGTCCAACAGAAATACAGCATAATCATGAGAAACTTAAAAATTTCTTGTTGCTACGTTATTAAAATAAAAAGAAAGTTGTTTCACAATCATGTTATTTAACTCTAAGTATTAAAAAATATAATTTTAAGAATAGAAAATACTAGGGATGTATTTTAACCTTTTTATTATTATGTCTCAAATCTGCAACACATATTAATCTTTCAGCACATTACACTGTGCAGTATCCATATTTCCAGCGCTCAAGAGCTGCATATGCCTAATGTCTATCTACCATATTGGAAAAATGCAGCTTTAGATTTAACATTTCTAATCTCTCCTTAAGTCTCAGCACTGGGGGGAGGTATCGGCTTTCTTCTGTGATTACTTCAGTGATTCTTTGATGTTTCTAGCATTGTGACACCCAATTAACTATTCCAGATCTTATGTCCCCTTTATTGAAATAACTGGTGTGGTGAAATGTTTAATTCTAAACTTGCGAAGAGGGTAGAAAACTGAGTACCTTTAAAGCAACAGCAGGGGTGAGTGGTGCACACCCCAAGGTCCATTTACACTTAGCTGGGGACATCTCCGAAGCAGATTCTAAGAGGATCACTTGTTCCCTTCCTGTTTTACTTTGCATCACAAAAGACAATATAGTTGCCAGGAAATGGATTTCAGCCAAGTTTTATCGTCACCATGAGGTGGCACTGAGAATTATCTGTATTAAAAAATAAAGTGAAATATTGTATCTTTGCACCTATCAATTTGGATAAGTTCAGAAATACCGGCTGTGGATTCTGTTGTGAGCTATATCTATTTAAAGTTTAGAGGATTAAGAGTAAAAACACAAGCAAGTGGTCAAACAAAAGAACCAGCCATAGCTTCATTATAGATGCCAGGAAATCAACTTGATTATGTTCAAACTTGTGAAATGCTTTTTGTGTGTGTGTATTTTTAGGGAAGGGTTTGCAGGGTATTCAGGGTCTAACTACTCGATTGGACTAATAGTGATCTGCCTGTTTACAGCCTCCCAAGAGCTGGGATTACAGGCACGCACCAACATGCCCAATCTCAATTGCCTTCTCAGTGTGCCCCAGGGGTGGAGCCTGGCACTGCAGGCCTGGGGATTGAACCCCCAACCCCTATGCTTGCTTGCACGTGCTTTAATCCACTGAGCTGTTTGGCTGGCCCTCAAATTTGCAAAATTCTGACAAATTACTTTTTGTACTTAAATCCAGTTTGCATTGTGCTTGCCTTGTTACCTAGAGGGTGTAACTTCCCTTTATGGCTTAAGGAGCCCTCCCTAGCCAATAAGGTACAGGAAAGGTCTTTTAGGCGGGGGAGTAATTTTTGCTGCCTTTTACCTTGTCCTGCTTTCTGATCTCTCATCTGTCCCTGAAAATAATCAACTTATAGGGCTCATTACAACTTTCTGTAACTCACTATTTTCTTGTCTTTTTCTTTCCAGCAATATACACTTTCAGCACTTCAATCAAGACTTTCTCTTGAGGGCAGTGTGTGAGCTTTCATTCCTCCTTGGTGTAAATTTCTCTGTAAGCACTGCAGAGGAACAGGGAGAAGACTGAGCTGCTCCCAGCTCCCAGAGGAGTCAATTTGGCATCTGATCTATAAGTCTAATAGGCCTATGTTTAGTCCTTTATTACAACAGCAGGTAAAGGCTCTATTTCTTTCACATAATTGTCTCCTCAATTTACACAGCACCCCTTTCCTGAGGACCCAGAAGCAGCTGAATACATTTTCTTGCTGTCTCACAGCATCTGAAGAAGTGAATGCTTGTAGTATAACTGCTTGCTCAACAGAAAAGAAGGAGTTAAATAGGATTTGTTCAAGGGGATCCAAATAAATGTAACTATCTCCTCCCTCCCTTCTTTTAGTTTTGTTTGGATCTTCCAAGGAATATGTGTTTGTAAGAGAACACTGCATGTGTATTTAGTGCAGACAGATGCTTGCTTCCTTGGCATAGCTGCATGCTATGCAAATCAGGAGCTCTGGGAGATGGAAATCCCACAGGCTGAATGAATTTCTGTGGGCTAGAGGGCATTCGCAAATTAATTGCAAAGCTGCCCTCTGACACTGTTGTGAAGTAGGTTAACAACTTGCCCAAAGTCACTTTGCTTAGAAACACCGGCCCTGAGAGGAGAGCGTCCTACCTGAAGGCCTTCCCATCATTTCATACTAACTTCTCATTTCTTCTTACCAGTGAGTCTCACAGACCAGTGTACTGCCAAAATGTTTCCAGTCACACTGACAGCAATAACTAGCACTGAAGAAAGGTAGTCACTTACCCACTCCCTAAGTTTTCTCCTCTGTGGACCTGGCTGCTCTGATTTCACAGAACTTAGAATTTCTTTTGGTGTGAGGGTCTTGGGGACACCTTCAGTTAAAAAGAGTTAAAATTCTGCTCTGCACAAAGCCATGCATCTAAGGCACATTGTGTGACTGTGCTGAATGATGGGGTGAAGAAAAGTCTTCATTCTTCCCCACCCCTGAGGCATCCATACTTCCTGTCACTACCTGAGAGTTACTCTGTTAGCTGCTTGAGGCCAGAGGCCCCAAATCAATTGCATTGCACTGAAATGAAAGCCTGGGCAAAGGCAACTCTCTGGATGTTCTTGTGGAATCTATTCTTTTTCTCTTCCTACTTCTTGGGACACCAGGGCTTCCCAGCTTGTGGTCAAATAGAGGCAATCACTGCCTTCATTGGGACATTCTTGTATCTTTGCTTCCCTTTCTCAACCCCCTCACCTTTCCTTTCTCAAGGACACTGTAATTCCATGTAGGGCTCATCTCAAAATAATTAATTAAAGAAGCAGAAAATCTTTCCACATTGTAGGACTTACATCTGATATTTTTGGTAAGAATTAATTTTTCAACATAGGGTGCTGGGTTAAAATTGTCTAATGTCCAACTCTTCTAAAAATGCTTTTTTTTAAAAAGTTATATTTCAAAAATTTAAAGCAATTTCATTCTCTACAGTTGTTTTTAGCAAATACTAGTCAGGGAATCTAATATACTCTTGGTGTTTGTTATGCAGTTCTTTTGTAAATGATTGGAGAATTTTTCTGCTTGGGCTTTGTATTTGCTGGCTACATTTGAGGGTTGTAATGATATTATTTGTCTCAGACTCAGACCTATCAACATGCATTTACTGGATTTATACTTCTGACCATTCAGAGGAGCAGTAAAAGAATAAAGTTCTCTTGGGTATTCTGTTGGTTGGCATGTTATGTGGAGTTTGGGGAAGATTTTGCCTTATGAACAACTCCCTTGCTGCTTCTCCCTTCATGTTATATAACTGATATTTTTAGTACCCTGTGGCATTTATATCTTCTTAAAAGTCTATGTTGCTTTTATTTCCTTAAAAGAGTCTCTAAGCATGGAATGTTTGATTTTTTTCACTGTTATTCTTCTCTGCTTGCCCAAGGCACAAACTACCCCACGCACACCTCCTTAGTGTTGTAGTCTATGTAGTAAAAAACAAAGACTATCATCTTTGGAATATTTTGCAATTGGCTAACGTTTATCCTAATACAGAACTATACTCACCAGATAGATTTTGTGCAAACTGAAAATGATTGCAGACTACGTTCAGATTTTTGGAGCATAGAACATAAAAGATTATGATTTGATTCAAGATTTTCCTGAAATTCAGATACAAAGAGAGTTACTGGACATGAAGTAATGTTACAATAGTTATAACAGCTTCTTTTGATTTAGGCAGAATCAGCAATCAGTTCAGAATCACAGACATTGATGACTTTTATAAGACACTAGTAACTTATACAAGGGATAGTGTTACAAATTTTAGTCATTGTTCTTATCTGTTAAGGTTATTTTTTCTTTGAAGTATTATGTTGAACATTCTACTTCACTTAGACAAATTAAAACTACTCATTAATTCAACTGGCAGTTTCATTTCTTTCTCCCAGTGTTCTTAGCTCATCAGTATACGTGATTAGATGGTTGGATATTTAACCACTCTTAGGGATCGAATCTTAAAGGGTTCCCAAAAGTTCATATTTTGAAGGTTTGGTTTGCCAGTGATCACACCATTGGAGGGCGGAATACTATTAGGACCTCAAAGGCTGTGTTGGGCCCTTGCCTCCCTATATCTGCTTCCTCACTCCATGAAGTGAACATTTTTCCTTTTCTATCAAGGCCCAAGCAGGGCCAGGTAACTGTGCACTGAAAGTTGTGAGTCTGAACCAAAAACACGCTTTTCCTTCTTTTAAATTGTTAAACTTAGGTGTTTTGTCACAAAGAAACAAACTTGGCTAACACAATCATCATTAGTGATTAGATCTCAGACCTGGAGGAGATCATTGTGTAAAGCAGATATTGATTTCTCTCTACCATCCCCAAACCTATGTGTAAACCCTATTGTTACTTTTTCCTTAAGAGCGTTTTGTCCACATCCCTCTAAATCACTGCCGTTCTCTCTGGGATCCGCTCATCCTCACCTCTTACCTGAGTTTTAGGAACAATCTTTAAATTCCCTCTAGTTTTTGTTGTCTACTTGTGATATTTCTAAAATCCCCTCACAAGATTCCTTGCTTAAATGTCTTCTGTCCAATCCACAGTTCTCATACTAATCTCGAACTCCTTAACTGGTCCTATCATACTGTTTATCTCATATCACCTATCATGTCTTCCATTATAAAAAATATTCTAAAATATTTGTACAGTACTAAAACATACTTTTCCAAGCCGGGCGTGGTGGCGCAGGCCTGTAATCCCAGCACTCGGGAGGCTGAGGCAGGAGGATTGTTGTGAGTTCAAGACCGGCCTGAGCTACAAAGTGAGCTTAAGGCCAGCCTAAACTGCATAGTGAGACCCTGTCTCAAAAAGACAAAAAAAAAAAACAAAAAAAAAAAAACATACTTTTCCTTCCTTCTGTAGATACTGTTTCTTTAAACTTGGAAATTTCTCCATTTTGTGATTCTTTTCCTCTACCACCTTTGTAAAATGTGATTAGTTCAGTTTAACAGTAAATTTTATCTGCAAATCCATCCAAAGGCCTCCTCTCTCAACTAAATTATATTCTTTCTCCTCTTGCTTCTTCAGTTTAGCACTTATCACACCGTGATCTTGGCTTTGATTTTTTTTTCCCCAAAAATCTAAGCTTCAAGGCAAGGAATGTATTTTGTTAACCACTGTGTTCACAGAATGGGGGTACAATAAATATTTATTGACTGAATGAGGAGTCCAAGTCAGATAAGTTTATCAGGAAAATGAGAAGAGCAGAGGAAAAGATGAAACGGCTGATGAGAAGGGGCGGCTATGTTTCATGTTTTCCATCACCGAGAAGAACTTTGGTAGTCTTCATTCTGCTTTCTTCTCTCAAGAAGCAAAAATATAACCTACCTTGTAGACAAGCACTTCTTGTTTTCTTACAACTTACTTTCATGTAATGTTCTCAGTTCTCAGTTTGTCTTAATAAATAATATCTATTGTCACCAAAACCTCTTCCTCCAGCTTTAAGACATGCAAATTAGCTATAATGGCTGTACTTTCAAAAAAGATTTCAAGCTTTCTTGTTCACTTCTATAAGATTTTTCTGAAATGAACATTTGCATTATTTTATCCTTTAAAAATAGTTTAGTGTACTTTGATAGCAAACTTGCATGAATAGCACAGAACAGACAAAATTAAAAACACATAGTTTCATGTAGGAAAACTCTGAAAAGTGTAGTGAATGGATGGAAAAAGTGCTACATAAGGGAAAAGTGCCACAAATATCATTTAGTTACTATCAATAATAAATGTATTTTTAAACAAAATCCAAATAGTAACATTGTCTAGAAAAATGTGACAGGTTTATTTAGAATTCTTAAAAATTTGAACTGTTGAAACTTCTTTGTGGAAACATCTCAGACTTGGATGAGTGCCTTACATCCCCAAATTTGTAGTAAAAATTTATGCACAGTTGAAATTAGGAAGGCTGCCAATAACTAATTTCTGATTCTGTTTTTCCACTTGTAATAACATACTTGATTATCTTTTGACTGCATGGGAAAACAATCACATTCAGAACCATTAAAAAAACTACACATTTTGCTTTTGAGAAGTATATGTTACTATCATAGTGGATGTTAAACATGTTTTGCTTTTGTGTGTCAACTAACTGGGTGCCTTTCGGCATAACTGTTACACAGTTGTCATGGACAGCATAGATGTGGTGTTCTTTTAAAAGGTCAACTAGAGAGACCTTACTTGACTCTTGAAAAGCACTAGGAGATGTGCTCTGAAAGTACAGAGCTTTTTTGAAGTCCAGAGCAAGTTCTGACACCAAGCCCAGAAGGGAAGCCTGAGAATGAGAAACTCAGGATTGCTGATGGCCTAGGGATGGAAAGGGTAGAACAGGAAAGAGATAAGGCCTTGCAAGCCAGGACCCCAGGGCCCCTCTTCCTCTGACCAGCTGCACTTTCCAACACATTTAGCTATGAACTCATCAGTGGACTAATGCACTAAGAAGCATCATGTGTCTGTGGTCAATCACCGCCCCAAAGCCTCACCTATGAATGCAGGAGGCCTTGGGCTGTGCACCTAGATATTACCATAACAGGTGGTAACAACGAACTGCAACAAATATAATCCTGACAGGTATTTGGGTATTATTCTGGAAATGACTTGGTGGGCTTTAAGTGGGAGGACTATATTACATTTTAGAATCACTCCGAATCGTACTGAATAAAATGGAAAGTGGTGAAGTCAGTGTTGACTTATTATTTGAGAGATTCACTACTCTGATTAGAGGATGTGTGAAGGAAATACCAGTGAGGATAGGTAAATAAAGATGAAGGTTTGCTGTATTCCTAAGATAGGATTAGTGAGGAGTCCTTAAGGATTGTCTGGCTGTTGGTGGTAAAAGAAATGTTGGAAAAGAAGGTGATTTCAAGGTTTCTGACTTAGAAAATGAAGGATGAAAGTTTCCTATTTTTTTTTTTTTACTCTGTTGGAGGGTAGTTTGTTCTAGGAGCATCCTCAAAGCTCCTACATCTCTCTGTTTTCTTTGAGGTGTATTGGTGTTAATTGGCTTGGTCAGAGTTTGGACTACGACTTATTACAGGGGAAAACCAGGCAAGAGATATCCTCTTTCTTTTTAAGACTTCTGTGGAGAAATTTCCTCTTGTCCTGTGTCTGTTCAGTTCCATAGAACAAGGGCTCCTTTATTGGGGAATGTGCTACCATTTCCTCTGACCACATGCCTCTGGCTCTGTGTGTTGCTCCTTGATTCTCACTGCAATGTCTGCTCAGAGTCTGTCCAATGGACATATTCCTCTGATCCCCAGACTCTTGATTGGGGATGAAAAATAAGTGTTACCTTGATAAATCTACAGCATAGCACTCCAGGTTCACTTTTTATTTTTCTTCACAGCCATGAATACAGCAGTCATTCATGTCTTTTCACTGCTGATTTTTTCACTGGGCTCTGTGTACCAGAAAGTTGGAATGAAGACTTAGGGCCTGACTTCTAATGAGCGACTAAATTTGATTCACCAGGATCAGAAGTATTTCTCTCTCCAGGCCTTATCTTTGCTCCCCTTGCCCTTTCTCAGTTAGCAGGGTAATATCTGCCTACCTCTGGTGCTGAAGCGTGATCATCATCTGTAATTCTTTCCTTTTTCCCATCACCTACTTGCAGAAATTTTCTCCTTGAGACAACACTTGAATCTACCACAGCCTTGATTTTTCAGTCATCAAAGGTCTGGTTCAAGCCTTCCGTTATCTCCAGTGGAAATGACGGGAGACTTATTTTGACGAGTCTTTTCCCAGGCCTTTTTCACTGCTCCCAGGAATTTCTTTAGTGAGCTAAGCATATTTGATGGCATCGTCGTCTCTCTCAGAAACTTCCAACCCATCATTGCTTGTAAAGCCACCTTCTGTTATCTGACGTCAACCTGCCCATGAGTAGTACAAGGGAAACTGGATCTAATGGCAGGATGTTAAAGCTCAATTTTGGCTAGAATTAGTTATCTTTGTCACTTTAACAAGTCACTCTATCCTCACATTCTATCATTTTTTTTTCATCACTTTTAAAACAAGAAGAATTAGAGAGCTGCATATTTAGATATGCAAACATCTAGAAATTTGTGTATCTATGTCCTATCAAGAGAAATACCTGCAGTTAACCATGTTTATACTTTCTAGCCCCCCCTTTTTTAAACTGTACATATTTGGTACAGGGTCTCACTATACAGCTCAGACTCATAGTGGTTCTCCTGATTCAGCCTCCCCAGTGCTGGAATTATAGGAGTGTACCACCACCCTCGGTCTTGGCAGCTAGCTTGGTGTTCTCGTGGTGGGGCTGAAAAGGCATGTAGATCAAATCTTGTTTTTTGAAAAAGAGTCTCAACTTATAACAGGATACCTGTAGGATCATAAACACATCTTGTTTTGCTCTGAAATCATATCCATTTGACATATAGCAATACTTCCTTTTATATCTTTCTCAGATTTCCCATTGACACCTTATGTATCTTTCAAGGCCTAGATCAAATCCAGCTTTCTTCACCAACTCAACTCTCTGCAGTTAGATGTAATTCTTCCTTTGTAAGTGCTTTCAGACCATTTTTCTTGTAGGTCATGGAAATTGTTAGAATTGTCTAGCTATTTATCCTTCTCCACACAATAAGTTAGAATTATCCAACTATTGAGTTGTCCAACGATGTGTTACAATTGTCCGAGAATTGCCCCACCGTTTAATAGGAAAGATTTATGCATATTCTTATTTGCAATTCTCAATCGTAGGTCCTTACATAAGGTAAAGCCCAAGTCAATGAGTGTCTGTGGCTTGACTGGATAGGCAGGGCTAACCTATTAGTCTTCAAGGAGCAAGGACTGGTTTTCAAAGTGCTCAGTAAAAACTCACACTTAATATTGCTTAACGGATGGATTTCTAAATAAAAGTTGGAATTTTTTTTAAATGACAAATTCAGTCTCAAGGGGAAAATATAGGAGGGATAGATGCATTCCAATGTTTGTATGAAATTTCAAAGTATCAAAAAGATGCAGAGCAAGGAGAGAACTCACAGATTAAGTATATATACTCTCACAGCAGCAGGAATGGAGAAAATGCTCTCAGCTGTGTTTTATTTCTACTTATTTTATGAAAGCATTTATACTTTTTGTATTTTAGAACCCTCAACAGGTGGTTAAATAACTTTATTTAAAAAAATGCTTTGTACTGAAATGACTTAGTCTTGGTGAGATGGAAATTGACTTGGTCACTGCACTTTGCATGAGCTCTTATTTTAATGTTGAAGGGGCTCACTAGGTTGATAATTTTTACCCTTAGATATTTATCAAATTGGAGTTAGAGTACAAAGCTCTAATTTTGTCTTTGCATGTAGAGTAGCATAATTAACTGCTGCCTGTTCAAAAAGTCAGTTAATGGAAAGAGAAAGAAACCAGGCCCAGTGTGAAATTGCCTCCTCCTTTTCTTGGCCACAAATGCTTACAGGGCACTTGTCTGATTTTGACTCTTCAGACATAGAGATTAAAAACTTCAGCTAATTGTGTCTTTAAAAGTGGATAAACACTTGGGTCTTTCTCTGACTTTCCGCCGACAGGTTCAGGGTCATCAATGGTGCTTGCCGTCTGAAACTGTACTGCTACAATCAGAGTAATTTTCCATTTAGGAGCCTCCTGCAGTAGTTGAACTCTGGCAGAGCTCTGCAGTCCCCTGTGCTTGATAACTCCATGGCCTTTGTAGCACTGGGGCTGGGAAAGAGGGTAGAAAAAAATCTTCCCACACCTTAGCAACTAATTCATTCAGTGGGATTCATGACATTTAACATACATCCTTATTACTTGCCTTGTCTCATCCTAAGTGCATCCTGGACCACTGTGACCTGGAAATGCAATGTCCTTTTGTGGAGCTATTTAAGAAAGCCACAGTGTGTAATAATGTCCAGTGTTCAGTCTATTTTTCCAGCCTGCTACTTCTTCAGTTTTGTGACCTGATTTGAGTGACTGACATGCATTTTTACAATGAGGAAATGATGCAAGGGTACTGGGAAGATTTTAGGATGCAAATGAACCCAAGTAAACCATGCTGCCAGGTATTTGACATGCATGATGTCATTCAACGATGAGGCATAGTTAGCCTGATTATTTGAAGTGTTTAAAAAAATCATCATTAGCATCTGGTGAAACACTGCCAAGTCTTATAGCCAGTCTCTGCATATCGAAAACTGCACTTTGCTTATGAGACAAGAGAGCTCATTTTCTTTCTTACAATTGTTCTGTCCTTTCCTTATCAATTTTAGATTCAATTCTCTATGGTCATTCTCAAACTCAGGAACAGGACTTACAGCCAAAGACCATTGTGCATAGGTTTCTATATGTAAACTTTGGAAACAAGGGTATGTAGTGCCCAAGAAAAAGCTGTTGTAAGCTGGAATCAAGTAAACGGTGAGTAGGTAGGGAAAACAAAAGGGATGTAAGGGTGTTACTAAGGGATTTATGGATGAATGTGCACTGTATTGGATGCCAGCTATTAGCAATTCACTTACTGCTTGTGCTATATTTTTTGGGAGAGGGAGGCCTCTTCCTATAGGGAGAGGGTAACATCACTTCAGGTGCAGGGTCCAGAGAGGAGGCTGGGTTCGGGCCTTCATTCCTATGGGAAAACACTTCCAAGTCGATTTTCAAATAGTTACATTTTGTAAGTTTGTGTATTAATCTAAAAATACAAATTTACCCAATCTGCAAAAGAATCTTACTTTCCTATATCACTGTCAAAACTTTTCACATTTCCAAGCCAATTTTTCTTTCCTGGAACATATAAAACAGTTTTCTTGAGGTGCTCACAAGTGGAGTTTGTTTGGAAACATTCCTGCTTTGTCCTGACTAGTCTTAATTATCTTTTATTTTCCTCCAGAGGCTCAGAGGATTTGGCTGCTTTTTCTCCTCTAGGGTAAAGCATGAACTTCCAAATGCCTAGGAAAATAAACGCGTGCCTGACTAGTTGCCCAATGGAATAAAGTAGCTGAAATTATTGTTTTTTTATGGTTATTAATACTGAATTATGCTGGTAAAATGGCCTAAGATCTTATGATGAGAGAAGCTGTGTAAATATGAAATCACAGTGTTAAACAACAGCTGCATCCTCAAAGGATATTGGAAATTCACTTATCTAGATTTAAATATGAGAAAGAGCATGAAATGTGTTAGCTTTTGAGATAGCGATGTGGATAAATTTGCAGGTTCATATATACTGATTATCTGAAGCCTATTCTGACTTATTCAGCTGACATTTCTCTATTGGGTTGATAGTAGATTTTAATATACTGCATCTCTTTCATGTTTCATCCACCTGTCTCACTCTTGCCCATTGGCAATATGACACAAGCACGCTCTGCTAGATGCTGACCTCCAGTAATTAGGGAATATCATCTTATCTTTGTTCTCAGTAAACAGAATATAGGCAGTAGGCTTAAAGAGTTGTTCTAAATTCCTTATATTTAAATTAGAAAATCCGAAACATGTTAGAAAGAAAATTCTTCCATTTTCATTTACCCTGGGCTATGCAAGCCTCTAGCAGGGAAGGTCAATACTATGAAAGGCTAACATGAGATATTGTCTTAAGGACAATTCCCATGACATTCTTGTGGTGGCCTGATCCATTCTCTTGTACCATCTCCTTCTCCATTTCCTGAGCCATCTCTTGAAATTATGGAAACAAAAGAAATAATAAAGCCAGGTATGGTACCTCACACCTGTAATCCCAGCACTTGGGAAGCTAAAGGAGGAGGACTGTTGTGAGCTCAAGGGCTATATAGTGAGTCAAAGACTGCCCTGAACTCAAAACAACCAACCCCAAACAAATAAAAAAAAAAAAAAGACAAAAAAATTTTTAAAAAAGCAAAGAAAGAAACCAAGAGTGGTGCATGAGGGGACACTTTAGGTAACTGCTGATTTACTTCAGTTCTGTGTGTATCTTTCCTAGCTTCATTGGTGATACAAGAACCTCAGAATTGGTTGTTTGAGAGGCAGCTTTAAGAGTTTTCCACTATTTCAGAGATATAGTCATTTTGAATTTTTTAGTTTAGAACAGAACAGATTTAGCCATTTGTGTATATATTTTTAGAGATAATGCTTTCAGTTATAGCAAAGAAAAATATAATCAATAAAAATGTTACATGGACCATATTTATCTTAAAGTTCACTTACAGCTTATCTAAGATTAAAATTTAATCAACTTGC
Organism: Ctenomys sociabilis; assembly: GCA_004027165.1. NCBI lineage: Eukaryota > Metazoa > Chordata > Mammalia > Rodentia > Ctenomyidae > Ctenomys > Ctenomys sociabilis. The sequence continues at coordinate 43,687 of PVKA01007125.1, forward strand.
CTGTATTTTTTCTAACAATTTCTCTAGTGACCCTTTAGAGTTTACTGCACTTTCCACTTTCCTCATCTGGACTCAATTTACCATCATTCAGGAAACATTTTCCTAATGAGAGGCCATCAGCTATCATGAATAGGAATCACAGTTTACCAGCATCATCTGGTAAACATTATATACTCTACAAAACAGATGTATATATTTAAGGTTTCCTTCAAAACTGTTCTTCAGGCTTTTCAATGTTTTCACTTACTACATTGGCTTCCACTGAAGAGGGAGGTGGAGACCATGCTGCTAGCACAATCACTTTGGTAGGCTCTGCAGCCCTCGTGGCTTCTGTGGCTTCCCTCTGTGATGTTACCCAGAGCCCTGAGGACTGACCCCTCTGTGACCCTCATTTGTGTTCATGTCAATATTCAAGGAAGTGGGAGTTTCCAAATCATTCCAGACTCATCACCCACTTATTCGATTCCTCATGGCTGAAATTTCAGCCTTTCAAGAGCAAGGATCCACACTGGTAAGCATCTCTCTGTGTCCTCAGCCTTTTCTGTGGAAATTGTTTTCACGTTTTCTTCAGTTTCAGGCAACCTGTTGGGTAGTTGATCCTTAGGCCAATTTTCCCTCCTACTCACTCACTTACTGTAATTGTAACAGTCTTTCAATGTCCTCTGCTTAATCCCCTCACCCTATTTCTAACTTCTCTTAATCCCTTATCAAGCTTAAATTCTGTGATCATCGGTCATACGCATTTACTTGTAAATATTCCCTTGTTTCCTTTCCCTTTTCCATATATTCACTTGGCTGAAGAACAGCATGTTCAAATTTCCTGATCATTCCATGGTTGAAACAAAAAACACAATCAAGTTGGCTGGTTTCAGTCACTTTTAACACATGATTATTAATTTTGAGGTTGGTTTTTATGCTGGCAGACATCCTTCTAATGTATTTACTCTCTCATTTTCTAGATTAGTACTATGTATTCCCATTTTTTCTTTAAATCCTTGAAGGTCTCTGTCTACCCATCCTCTCACTTGACAACTCTGCCATCTTCTTCACTGATAAAAGCAATTAGAAGAAATTATCCTCTTGCTGCCATCACCTGCCTGTGTCCCTTCCATTCCGCGATCTTCTCTTTTTATAAATGAACCATTTATGTCCCTGGCTAAGGACAGATTCGAGGTATAATTAGATCTGATCCTGTTTTCTCTACTCAAAGACAGTTCTTCAAAAGGTCTCCCCTTCCTTTTGCAGTTTATCAATCTTCTCATGTCTATTGGATTATTTTAATCAGTTCATAAATGTATTTTTCCAACATTTAAAGATTTCTTCCTCAAATTGTTCCCATTTCTACTTGTTGTAGGCAGCTGAGTTAGATAGAAATATTATAGACAGGGCTAGGACCTCAGAAGGAGCCCGTATGGAAGACAAAAAGCCTTGCAACTGTGGGAGAGATAGACACTCCTGCTGTGGGCCAGAGCTCAAACCAAAAGAGTAAGCAAATGCAGGTACATACCTCCTTAAGGCATAAGGGATTGATATTCTAAATAGATATCAATCTTGAAAGAGCCAGGAAGAATAACTAACCCAGCTCACTACAGGAAGAGCAACTGTGTCCATATCCTACACGCCTTGTTTATTGAGGTCTTCTATGCTTCCTTCATTGCTACACATGAAGGTAATTTCTCAGGTATACTTGATAGTCAAAAGCACTTGATGTAGGTAGTCATTTGTCCACAAAGAGACCACATTGCCCAATTTCACTAACCTGTCCTTCTTTAACTAACTTATATCTTTTTAGGCTAACATCCTCTAAATTTCTTAATGACTTTGTTTACTGGCTATGCTTCTTGTTAGAACTTCAGCTTGAGAAATCCTGAAATACTTTCTGTTCTGCTGTACATTCTTGTCTGTCTTATTCTCTGCATGCGTACTCTGTCTTGGCACACAAAGTGTACTTAAATAATTACTAAAATAATGAAAACATAAGCCCTCATGTGAAGGTGTTCTGCAATCTGTGGGCTATACCAAATGAATGACGCTGTGGATTTTATTCACATTATTGCTGGGTATTTTGTGTACAAATGTCAAACATTTTCTTTCTTTTTATTTAAATAAAGCTTTCTTTTTTAAAAAAGGATTTATTTATTTATTTATTCATTCATTTACTTGGTACAGTGTCTCACTATGCAACTCAGATTCATAGTGATTCTGCTATCTTAGCTTCCCCATGCTGAGGCTGCAGGCTTGCAACTCGGTTTCAGGGCTGATAGGCCATGCGGTACTGGGGATCCAACCCAGGCCCTTTCGCTTGCCAAGCTATCTCTCCTGACCATAAACATAGTTTTTCAAAAAACCAGTTCAGGGGCGCATAGAGTATATATAGGGGTAGGGGGATAGTTCCGTGTTCTAAGCAACTGCCTGGTAAGCGCAAGGACCCAGGTTGGATCTGCAGTACAACATGTCATGCCAGCCACCAAAACCAAACATGGTGGCATAAGCCTGTAATCCAGTGCTAGAGAGGCCGAGACAGGAGGATCATTATGAATCTGAACTGTATAGTGAGATCCTATACCAAATGAATAAATGATTAACAAAAAAAAAAAAAAAAAGGCTGGCCAAATAGCTCAGTGGATTAAAGCACCTGGGAGCAGGTGCAGGGGGCGGGGGCTCAATCCCTGGCCCTGCCATGTTGGTCCCATCCCTGGGGTGCACAGAAATGGCAATTGAGACTGGGTGTGGTGGCACCCGGCTGTAATCCCTGCTCTTGGAAGGCTGTAAACAGGCAAATCAGGAGGAGTCAGATCTAGTAGTAAGATCCTGAACAACTTGTAGACACTTTGCTAAAATTAAAAAAAAAAAAAAATTACAAAAAATGTGTAGAGTGGGCCAGATAGCTCAGTAGAGTAAAGCACCTACTTAGGCAGATGCAGGGACTGGGGTTCTATGCCTGGCATGCTATACCTGCCCCACTCCCAGGGTATGCTGAGACAGTAATTCTAGCACTTGGGAGGCTAAAAACAAAGGGGGATCACTAAGAGTCCAAACTGTATAGTGATACCCTGTAGATCTTGTACTAAATACTTTAAAAAAAGAGAAAGAATTATGCATATAAGGTATAACTGTGTGGGGTACAAGATTATTTTAATTGAATAAATGTTTTTGTGAGCAGATAGCATTCTAAGAATGGGTCTATTGGATAGATAAGGCAGTCTGTTCTAGATGTGGTAGAACAATTTAATCAAAGAGACAGAAGAGAAGGACGATTTGTAAACAAAACAAGCAGGCTTTCTTAGCCACCATCGTCCTCCTGTGTGTCAAAAGGACCAAGAATCAGAAGTGGAGGCAGTTTAGGAGAAATGAGACAATTTTTCATTTTCAAGGGGAGATATTAATATGTGTTACACACTTACTTTTTTAGTGAGTGCACATGATTATCAAATGATACCGACCTAGAAATGGACTGTAGCTTCGGAAATGCCCCAAATGCAAGGGATTACTTCAGAGCACCAGCACCAAGAAATGATCCAGCGGGGAGTGTGAGGCAATCAACGGTCAACAAAATGAAAGTCATAATTTATCCAGAGGCTTATTGTTGGCTATTAGGGAGAGGTAGAATGTGGTTAAACCAGCATGTTCTGATGGATTATCGTGGTCTGCAGTGTATAAGAGGTTAAGGCAACTGATTTGAAATCTAATGGAATTTCTGTGTGTAGATTGGAGTCTGCTCACAGTAACTCCTTGGAGCTATAATGTGATTGAAAGTGGAGAAAGGGTGGGAAGCTTAAGGTAGGTATCAGGCATCTGTGTACAGAGTGAACAACATGGGACCAATCACTTGGATGGGAAAGCGTTCTAGGGGAGCGACCACCAGAGATTTCATGATCAATGTGGGGTAATATTACATATGTGAAAGAACAAAAGATGGCAGACCAATGCAGAGCGAAGCAGAAGGTCTGGGACTCTGTGGCTGAGTACATCTCTGGTTTCATTAATGGGAGTGATTATGCTTAGTAAGGCTCAGGGAAGTGTGGTAAATCAAGCTACTTGGATGACTCCATTCCAGGGTAGTTATGAAGTTTTTCCTCCATAGCTATGAAGTTTTAGCTTATTTCTCAACTCTTGCAACAATTTAAGCCTGTCTCCTCTTTTATAGTGGTCATAAAATTATTCAGCCTCCTTTTAAAATACAGCTACTGCATTTGACTCTCTGATCTCCTGCAGCGCTGAATTCCACTGTGTGCAGAGTATTTCCTTTTATTGGTTTTTAAATTTTCCTGCTGCACTATTCATACACGTACTTATTCTCATATTGTGCAATGGCATTTTAAGCGTGGAATAGATAACTTTGTTCCCCCTCTACCTTTCCTAATCTTAAATAGTGCAATTAAGTTCCTTTTAACGATGCCCATTGTCAGACTGGAGAAACCGGGTTTTCACAATGTTTCTGGGCATGTCAGTCCTGCCAGACACTTCACCTCCCTCAGACCTAATCTGGACATTCCACTGAGCACATGGCACTCTACTGTATAATCATCACCAAACAGGAATTGTGAGATACTTTGAAAATTATGAGGTCATTACCTGACAAAATCTTACATTTAAGCAGTGCTTTCATCCCCAAGGATACTTGTTGTTCTTCGGCAGCAATCTCGACTTTCCAGAAACCATGCACCTTGTGGAAAGCAATGTGCATGTCAGTGTGCACCTGTGACGAGGTTCACCCCCATCTTTGGCCCCCACAAGGCACAGTGTGCGGAGGCTGCTAGCATGGGCCTGCCCATCTCATGGAAGAGAACAGTGACTGCTATTGCTGCAGGCTGGCCATTTAGGGTAGCCAGCTAAAAGCCATATAATGAAACCAAATAAAATAAAACAGAACATTGAGTGGTTGCTAGAGGGGAAGAAATATGTCAGTCTTGCCTCTTGTTATGGCTCTGCTCTAAGCATCAGCGCATGTAAGAAGCCCTGGACTGGCACTAGGATGATGTTGTGTAATTTGAAACAGGCAAAGCACAGATGCTGGTTCTTATTAAATATCTGCAAATCTTAGCACTTGTACACACCGTCCTTTTATAGAGAAGAAAAATCCCTCCAAAGGGGCTCACAATTTCTACTGTTCCCCGGATTTACAGTTTTTTGATGTCTCTACATGGTTCCTATCTCAGGGATGGTTTGACTAACTCTATTATGAAGCTGTCTTGAAAAGGTAGGAGACATGTATTGTTGAGGGTGGCAAGACTGTTCTGAAATTTGTTAATACCAACATCTTAGGACTCATTTGTGGCACAGAGTTTTCTAGTTGTATATTGAGCTAAGTCAAAGGTGCAAATGATATTATATTTCAGATGCTCTCAGGTTTAGAAATGAAGATGAACTTAGCATAAGTCATATATGGTCAGTGCTGCACTCTGAAATAGAAGCTAAGACTTAGGTGAAAGCCGTGAGGTTACATTATCAGTCTTCAAACACTGTCCTATCAGTGCTAAGTTTGAGGATGAGTTAATAAGCTCATCCATCAAGGCAAGTAAAATTTCAGTGCAATTTAAAAGAAACAAAATGACGGACAAAGAATAAATGATGAACAGAATACTGAAATTTTAAGTGCAGACAACAACAGTATGACTAATTTTTCTTTTTGCCTCAACTGTCCATATACCTTGATAGTACTGACCAGTGGCTTTTAACCTCTAGTAGGACTGATTACATCTAACTACTTTCTGTTTTGTAAATTTTATCCTCAATTTGATTCTTACAAAAATTAAGTTTTTTTTTTTTTTTCAGAACTGGGGATTGAACTCAGGCCCTTGCACTTGCCAGGGAAGCACTTATTCCACTGAGCCAACTCCCTGACCTATAAAAAAATAAGGTTTTGATGCATGTTAAAAACAAACCCATTGAAACCACAAACACCCAGAATTTGACTCTTACTTCCTTGGCACTACATTCTTAATGACATCACTGAAAACATTGCTCAGTGGATTGAAATGTGTTTTATTTTGTGGTCTTTGTTCTTAAGCTATATGACATATATAATGTAGTGATAGTTTATGTGTCATTTTATTTGTTTATTTCTTTGTTTTATTTGTTTTGAAGCTACAATTGCTCTATCCTGTTGGACAGTTTAGAATATCACTACTGGGGCAGCTTCATTAAATAACTCCAAACAAGTCTTATTGTTGTCCTCATATAGATTTTAGGATATATTTGTCGTATGAAATCACAGCATTTTAAATATATAATAGCATAATTATATTGAAAGCACTAATATGTAGTCCAATGGCAATTAAGGGGCAGTCACATTTTTGACACAATCCTGCATTGCTCCGCTGTAGGATGGCTGAGGCCGTCACCACAACAGCCTCACTCATCTCTCTTGTCCCCAGGGCTCCTACCAAAGCCGGTGGCTGTCATAATAAGGAAGCGTGAATTTTAAATAACTGCTCTCTTCATAGGTTAGCTTAACACAGCATTGGGTTTTTTTCATTAGGCCACAGTGTATCTTCCTCCTCTACCTCCATTCTGTTGATTTTATTCACTGAGGTACATGGGCAGAATAGGGATCCTGATGCTCTTTTCCTTTAGTTTGGAATCTTGATGTTAAAGAATAAGCATAAATCATTTTTTCAGGTAGAAAAATAAAGCTGAGCAGGAAAGAGTAAAGCTTCTCCCCCTATTTATTTCAAGTTAAGCCAAGTTGGATTCTTACCAGAATTAGTCACTGGAGGACACAGTCTGAAAATGCAAGCTGATGGCAATATTTCTTGTGTAAATCAGAGATACTGATGAGAAGGCCAATTTTTTAAATGTGGCTTCTTGTCTTTAGGAAAAGCCATTTGAGGTCACTCTCCAGAAATTTAACCATCAGCAATGCCAAAGGTCATAAATATAAGTGCATTTCTGAAAAGATTAATCCCAGCTTTTGGAGATAAGACAAATAAAATACAACAAAACAGAAATCAACAGTGACCTAGGTGAGATAAAAATGTCTTTATTTTCATGCAAAGTACAGAAGAGTTGGTATAGTACCACGACTCAGATTTCCTCATTTATGGTTATTTATTTATTTTTATCTTCCATTCTTAAGATCACTTTTGTTGTCAGACCAGCATTCCAGGTAGCAAGGGGAAGTCATAACAGAAAAGGGGGAAAAGGTAGCTTTTCCTTGATTACAGAATTTGAAAATATATGTGTAAGTTCTGTTGACACCCAATTGGTTAAACTTTGAGTGAAGGTCATACCTAGCTACAAGAACAGCTGAACATTTAAAATATTATAAGTAGCCCAGTGAGCAAGAATTTGGAAGAAAAGTTTAAAGAAGGGAAGAGTTATTGAGATACAACTGACACTACTAAATAAGAACAATTACTAACCTCAGAACTTTGGAAAATATAGAGTAATTATTGTGGTATCAATCTAAGTCTTCATTTCTTATTGAAAACCTAATAACTGCGTTTTTAAAGCTTAGTTCTGAATGTCAACCCAATTATTTAATCACTAGATGGTTGAAATTTTAAAAGCATTGATTTTTTAGTTTTGCTTTTTCATTATCTTTGATAAAACTTTTTAATGTATGACCATTTAATAAGACATTGCTATGTTAGCATTCTTTTTTTTTTTTTGTTTCATTAAACATAACCTATTTTAATGTTTTTCTTTGTCTCCTTTGTCTCACAAAGTAAAATTAGGTCTGACTTGATTCAGTAACATTCTATTTCACAAGAAATTATCCTTTTGTTTTTCCCTGAATTTTGTAACAGATTAACCTTATGAATTTTCTACTTTACAGATAGTTTTGAAGAATTCCTAAGCAATGTGTAGAAATATCACATGAACCTACATTCATCTCTATATTAGTCATAAACAGTTACAGTTAGGAGGCACTTATCTCAATGGATATTCATAAAATTTACCAAACATCTGTTGGGCAGATTTAAGATATTATTGCTTTATCATTATGTATCTATTTTTCCCACTAAAATCAAAGAATACTAAGATTAGAATTTTTGAAATAGTTGGTGTTAGTAAATTTAGCATTTCTGACAATTATTAGGGGATCCCAATGTGCATAACTAAAATAAGAATATATATATCCATCCCCTAAATATGTTAAAGGATATAACACTTGGAAAAACCAGTATGATTTTTAGATCAGATAGCTGCAAGGCTAGAATTTAGATGAATTCTACTAAGGAAAATAGCTGTTGCCCAGAATCTGAATCTTAATTAATAGAGTAATTTTGAGTATTGTAGAAGTTTGTGATGTACATGATAGAGTCCACAATATATGTTATATTGATTTTATGGGGTCAAATATTTAGGTGAGATTTTTTCTTATAATTGACAAAGGAGAGTATCAAATGAGAATATCAATTATATCAGAAGATACAAAATGCTTATGGTTCTCTCCCTATTTGTAGAAGGAATTCTTAAATATCTAGGTGCATAAAGTGAAAGTTTGTCTACCCAGGTAAGTAAACTTGACAATATTAGAGTGGTGTAATATTAAGGTGTTATCACTACTCACATAATAAATTATCATTGTTAAGGTCATGACAGTAAATTTCTTTTTGACCTTTAATTTATGTCATTATTTGAGTCATAATATGGATGAAGTGTCTGTTTTATGCACATTATTCTATCATAATTAATGGCAATTAGTAAGTTGGCAGCAGGTTATACAGTTAATTTAGGCCAACCTCAACTGTTACAAAACAATATTTTATCATGATAGGTTCCTAATTTTTTTCTTTTGTCTTTTTGAGACAGGGTCTCATATTCCTAAGACCTGACTTTACCTGGATAAGAATCACAAATTTGTGTCAAGGCTTAATCATTAGTGGGTATTTTTAAGTCATTTTGATAAAAAAAAACAGTGCTTTTGAAAGTTTTATCTATTGCTGCAAATTGTGATATTGCCTTCAAGATTAACAAGGTGAGGTCACTGAAACTTTTGACCCTACATAAACAAAAAAGTCTGAAAATCTTTTAAAATGATAAGCCAGGGGCTTAAAGTAAGCTCCTTATATCTGGTGGGTCATATTAATGTACCCTGTAGATAATTTCTGCTACATAAACTGAAGTTTTCTACCCTGAGAAAGAACTGAATCAATACAATTGGCCAAAAGAAAGAAAGGGTATGGTGCTCTTGACTGTAGAATTCATTGCCTGATTTGATAACAAACTTGTAAATAATATTAAAATATAGCCAACTCAGCACACACTAGCAAGTGAAGAGAAACTGAGAAAGCTAACAGGTGCCAGTCAACCTTGGCAATGTGTGACTTGTTAGTTTGATAAACATTCAGCTCTAATCACTGGACAAATACTTTGGAATCTTAGATCAATAACAACTGATAATTTCTGGTGGTGTTGACTATGGCTCCATTTTTGAACTTTTTAATCTCTTTGTGTTAATATTTGGAATCTTTTTCTAATTATTATAAAATTAGAATGATTTTAAATATCGTTGAGTGTTGTTAATCTGTGACTGTCTCACACTTTGGTTCTGCCAACATTTGCAAAGTAAATAAGGAATTTGTAAGAGTACCAATAGGACATCATGAATTTTTCATTTTTATTGAATAAAAAACCTTATAATCTGAAACTGCTTCAAGCAGTGTTTATGATATGACCTTGCTATTAGAGGTGTAAGAACAACCTCAATGATCTCAAGAAAAGTCTATCTTAAGGCACTGCAAATATGCAAGATCAAAATTTCTACTCCCTGTGCTTGGAAATTCCAAGTAGATTTCTCTGAACAGTTTTCCATCCCTTTCAGGAAATATGCAGGGATGTTTCAGCGTTTTTGGTTTACAGAGAGTTCCCTTCTCGGAAACATCTTGTCCTGAGGGAATGTTTGGAGATTCATGACTGTGTTAAAAAAGAAATGCTGCACAGTGAAAATGTACTTCGAGATACTTCCTCAGCTGATGATGCCAGAGAACAATTCTTAGGAAAATGAACATTCTTGTTTTGTTTTGCTTAATTTTTCTTTGCTAAGGGAACAGTAACTAGAAACATACATTTAGCAGCATCTTTAACACACACACACACACACACACACACACACACACAGATTTACTTTCACATGCACACAAAAGTAATCAAAGACACAATCTAAGGACTGAGTGTAATATGCTGTCCCCTTGCTGGTTTCTGTTAGTGGCCACTTTGCTATAGGCTATCATTTTTATTGCGAGTGAGAGTCAGTGATAGGCATAGAATTATTGCCTGATAATGACACCATTATGGGGTGTCACTACTGTATTTGGACTTGCGGCTATTTGTAACTTGTTTGATTCCCAGCACAGAGCAGTAACTGAACAGGCTCTTTTAAATGAGCACATTTGTTATCCAGATACCATAGATCAGGGCAGCTGGGAAGCACCAGACAGCACATTCAGGGCGATTGTACTCACGTTGAGTTATGTCTGTGCACACAACCCAACCCCAGTCACGCTTGGCGTTTTCAGATGGCACCAGCCCTTGTGCCAGTACTTTGTGCATATTTGTGATTGAAAGTAGGTCTGGTAAAAGAAGCCATATGGTTTGCTGTTCAAGTCTGATGCATTTGTGAAGTAACAGATGCAAAAATTGAGCACACCTGGAATTTAGAGGCAGGAGCCCTGACAGAGCAATCTGTTGTGTAACATCATATATTGCTGGAGGATTTGTGGGATGAAGTCCCTACAGAAATAGCCTACCTGGATATAACCCATATCTTAAAACATAACCTACTTTAGCCATCAGGCATTTATTTTTCATCACCGGCTACATTTATGCTTTCATTAGTTTTCTGTGATGAATGAATAAATATGGTGGCACACAGTTTATTTGAAGGAATAAAAAGAGTATGAGGCATAATTTGAAAATGCAGGCAGTGCCTTAGCTGTATGATTTTACAATGTTACAGTAAGGTTTATATGAACACAGGGTTCACTTGGACATGGTGGGAGATTTGTGTGCTATTCTGAGTTTTGCATAAGTAAATTGAGTAACCTTTTCTATTTTTTAGGTGCTATCTGTATAAACTTTTGTGTGTATGCTCTCTTAATCAGAATTCCTGTCGGGGGGAGGGCAGAGTTGGCCAGTGTTGTAGAATGTTACGTGGATTATTTCAGCTAAGTTCAGGGCAAAGTTAGATTGAGGCAAAATCCAGTTCTAGTGCCTTTGTCAGTAGAAATTTCCTGGATGTCCTTACTGCAGGTTAGTGAAGTAAGGCCCATTGACTGACAGTCAAAGAAGTCACACAGGCCCATGTTTTAAGATATAGGAAGATCCAGAAAAGATACTTTTGCTTTCAGCGGTATCATCAATATCTGCACTACCACCCGATGGTCCATTAGCTTGTTTTAGAAAAATATATACAAGACTTCTTGAACAAGGATGTTTTTGTATCAAGAAACAGAATACAGAGAAAGAGCAAAGACATCCTCTGTGGCCAGAGATGAGTGCCCATGTCCAGCAGTGGCATCTGGCAAAGGAAATGTCACTGTGTATAGAAAGGAGAAATCATGTTGATATTTTATATAGCATTATGTAAGAATTACAGTAAAAGATTTTATTCTGCAATTAGTATTAGCATGTATAAAATGTGAACAATTGAACTGAGCAAATTTTAAAGGATAAAACTGCACAATAGTCTTTTCATAAAAAATGAGATAAATTTAAGAAACTTTCAAAATGAGGAGACATTAAGGAAAAAGTGTGGACCAGAGAGATAAACCTTCCGATTTATCTCTGGTTGAATGTTGAAGAGTGGATGGCAAGACTATGAGAATCAGGGCTGAGAGGACTGATGTCACTTTAACCTTGTGTGAGGGGGATCAAAAGCAAGAAATAGAGTTCACATACTTCATTAAAGTTACATTAACTTCACCTTGGTACCAGGATTTTATGTTAGATTATAATTAGGAACAAACTGTGCACATTGTTTTAGAAGAGAGTAGACCCTTCATTACCTTCACTTTGGGAAATGTCTAGGGGGGATTGGGGAGGGCTTTGTCCTATGATATGAGGAATATCATTCGTGGAGAGTGTTGCTTTCACAGGAGTAGATTAGGGAGATGGTGTGTACCCATGAGCTTCTACGAGCTGATGCATGGCTACTCCTGCTCCTCTTATTCTATTGATGTATCATACTCTCTCCACCTCCCTACTTCTTAGACACTTCGGGAGAAAAGTCAAGAGGTGAAGTTCATACTGGAAAAGAACAGAAACCCACACTCGTGGGGCTCTCAACAACATTCACGTAAATCTAAGTCCGTGCTCCTTGAGTTTCTCGCTGTGACCACGTGAAATCCCCCACAAGCCTGTGTTAGCTTAGCTCCTACTCGTCCTTGTCATGGCCTTCTGCATTTGGAATGTGCTTCCAGACATGTATCTTTTTCTTCAAGTTTATTGGCACAGTTTATATATATTGATGACATTCATTTTAGGGAATGTGCACCTGAACAGGGGCTATCTTGGAACCTCTTTTCTCCCCCATACTCCTCCCCTCCCTACTCTCTAGCTGCCCCTATCTTTTCAACACGTCTACCTATTTCACAAGTGAAATAAACAGGACACACCTATAAATATTGCGCTGTCTCCCTGGTATGAGAAACTGAATGTAAATAAGGACTTCGATGAATAATAGACATTGTGAAATGGGCAGAGCATGCATTTTATTCAGCTAGGAATCTGACTACATGTCATCCATATGTCATGAGTAGTTAAGAAGCATATTGAGGTTATTTTAAAATAGCTTGATTTGCTTAATATATTTGTCAAATATTTACACAGTGCTCAAGATATGCCAGGAACTATTATTAATACGTTTCCAATATTAACATATTGTCCTAGAAAATTCTTAGTGGATTGTAATGGCATTTATTTTGGCTCAAATCATTCAGCTTATCAAAGTTAATTTTTGTGTTCAGAGCAGGAGAGAGATGTGGTATGGAGTGAAGACTGATACGGAGCAATCTTTACTCGGGGCGCCTCACGTGTGGCCTGTTGTTCTCTGAGGACTCATGAGTGGCCATTCAGGACATTTCATTCATCAGGCTGACTGGACAGTTTTTTATGGGGAAAGAGAATGCGTTCTTCAGTAGGTTCCCAAAGGCATCCACAGTTAGCAGGGGCACTGGTGGTTCCTACGCTCAGCTTTCATCATCATTCTTTATTCAAGCTCAGTTTTTTAAATAAACTGAAGAAAGAAATTGAAATGTTTACTGTATAAAATATATGCAGAATGAAAGTTGATGAGGAAGAAGAAGGTTTTCAATTAAATTTATTTTTGTAAAAATGCATCAAGAACAACAACAACAAAAAAGACTAGAGATAAACCCCTTAATAATGACAGCCATGAAGACAGATTATTCTAGACTGCAAAATGCTAAGCATGCCTCCCAAGGTCTTCGTGCCTAGCTGGAGAAAAGAGAACTTGCTGGTGTCTGACATAAGGCTTCCGTGGCCTAGAGCACATTACAGCTTTTTCTCACAAGAGCCCACAGTCCTGAACAGCAGTAGTGAGCAAATGTGTTGAGAATCTTGAGGCTCAGTGGCCAGAGAGTCTTTCTGAGAGAGTGACACCGAGCTGAGACTTAGGTGGCAAGAAGATGCCAGTCTGGGAAATATTTGTGAGCAGAGTATACTAGGAGGAGGAGGAGAAGTGAGAAAAACCAAGGGAAGGCAGGAGTGAGCTAGGCAGGATTAAGGCATAACAAGAAGGGGACATGGGCTAGCCTGAGCCTGCGGAAAATGTGGTCAGAAAGTACAACTGGCACACAGGCCATGGTGCAGTACTGGAGCAATGTTTAAAAGTCAGGAAAAGTTGACAGCTGACTAATTTCATCTTTCCAGAACACCAGTATGTACTTCCAAAATTAACACATATTGCTAAATAGTACAATGATTCTGGATTTTTAAAAAATTAGGAGTATTTTGATGTTAAAATATTACTATCTTGTATGATACAGAAAATTTTAAAGGTGTTCAACATGTTTTTTAGATGCCTTTTTCTCTCCTCTGGAAAAACTGAATGAAATTTAATATTTGTTTGCTAAAAGTAGCGTTTGTGTGTGTGTGTATTTTAGGGAAGGGTCTACAGAGTGTTTAGAGTCTCACTACTATATTGGACTCATAGTGACCTGCCTGTTTACAACCTCCCAAAGCTGGGATTACAGGTGCGCCACCACACCTAGTCTCAATTGCAGTCTCAGTGCACCCCAGGGGCTGGGCTGGCATGGCAGGCCCCAGGATTAACCCTTCAGCCCCCGTGCCTGCTTGCAGGTGCTTTAATCCACTGAGCTATTTGTCCAGCCCTAGTGGCATTGCTTTGATACTAGTTTGGCCAAGTTATTCTGTGTACCCTTTCTTCTGTCCATCTGTCCTCCCCTTCCTTCCTCCCCTCTTTCCTCTCCCCTTTTCTGTCTTCCGCTCTCTTTTCCTTCCTTTTCATTATATCAACAGGATATCAATAAAGTTCTTGGAATGATGTTTGCCAAATCATATGATGGATTTTTTTTTTAACCTATTACCTATTTTTTCTTAGGTTTTCAGTGGATAGGAACTGTCACTTGCTTTTTATTCATATTAGTATTTCATTTGTTCTGCTATTTTTGTTTTATTTTGCTTCAGAAATGGAGTTATTTTGTGTATGCATTACTCTTTTACAGTCCTGTTTAGCATTCAAGAAATTTAAAAATTGTACAAAAGGTCTTCGATAAGTTGCTTTTTTTGTTGTACTGGGGATTGAACTCAGGACCTTGCACTTGCCAGGTTGCTGTTTAGTAGTGCTGAGCTATCCTCTCTGGCCTTGATAAATTTTTTATAAGTCATAACTTTCTTATTTTTTTCAAAGATACTGAAATATGGACAACTTTATCAAGATATTTCCTAGCTTTTTTTACACTTATGAATTTGAAAACTTTCTTTTAATACATCATATTAAATAAAATTATAAATTCTTAATTCATTTTGCATGGATTTTAATATCTTTGTACATTTGTACCTTATGATAAATTTTAATAGCCAATGATTATTGATGTGACAGTTTTAAGAATCACTCTTATAAATCAATTTTTCTTTGAATATGAGAATTTAAAAATCTTCAGCTTCTGTTTTTGATGCACTCTGTTTAATAGTATTCTCAAAAAAGTTGCATATATTTATTTTTTATTTTTTAAATAAGCAAACATTTCAGAAAAAGCAGTTTTGTTGATAAATTATTTTTAAAATGGTTCATCTAATATAATTATCTTATAAGTGATTATATCAAACAGTGCTCATTGAATCCAAAGTGAGGAATACTGAAGTAGATTAAATTATTGTTCCTAGTTTTTAACTCTCTCATGTTATAGGTTACACATTCATTCAATTTTCATTGGAACTTTGCTGTATCTCAGTCAACTACTTTCTTACTATTTCTTTCTGATGGAGACTACTTTGAAGGAGCGCTGAGAAGGCTACACAATTGGTCAACTGGCCTTTCTGTGTTAACGTATGAGTCTGTCTGAAGCCTAAGTGATTTGGCTGAGGAGCCGGTAACTGGCACCCCAAAATAGAACTTCCCATGCCAGCGGTCACAGAAGAGAGCTGTAGTGGTCTGTGATGCTGTCACTACTCTGAAGACAGGATAACATAACAGCTACAGGCACCAGCTCTCCCTCAAACTTTCAAGGGCAATATTCCAGTCTTAGAGACCAAACAGCTCTCTTATTAAGCAAAGGTTTGCTGCTTAGAATATCTTTGTTTTTATCTCTCAAGGGATTGCTCATTGTCATACCCCTTTTGCATCACCAGTCCAGTAATTTCCTGTAGTGCCTTACATGTTAAGTACTCAGTAAATACTGGGCAGTCCAGAGAACTCTTTGCCTTAGCCACAAAAGCTCTGGCCTTCCTAACGCTCCCCAAATCATACTACTTTGAATATTTTTTGGCATTTACTTATCCAGGGCTTTGGGAGACTACAGTTCTGATACTGTTTCTGGGTATTATTCATCTTAGCCATGTAATACATAATAATATCTTCTCTTTAATACTAAAGATATATAAAATAATGCATCCCAAGCTTAGACACAAAGTATTTAGTATTAATAACCTATTTAATATTCATATTGGATTTATTTCATATTTACCATGTGTCTTTGGAATTAATGAAATTTTATTGTACAAATAACAATCCTGGGTTGAACAAATAAATTCAGGCACTCTATTTAAAAAAATAAGTTTTATGAGTATGTCAGTATCAATGCACTATTCATAAGGCCTGTGGTAGGGTCATAGAAAACAGTGCCAAGAATTAACTTTAGAATTCTATTAGTGATCATTAGGCAGCCTGACACTTCAAACTATGGAGAACGAAACTGGGAAGTGGGTACTATGGACTCGAGAAATAGGTCATAGATTCATTACATGAACATTAAATCTGTAAGAAGATAACAAAATTATCCATGTGCAAGCATCAGTGACTACAAGTGAACCATTTTTATATGAGGTAGTCAGACACAAGAGTCTGTGGAAAATAAGTTATATTTTGTGCTGAAAAAAAGTTAATTGAGTATATACTAATTAGTCATGTCCAGAGTAGCTGCTGCACTTTGTATCATAGGCTTTAAGTTGTGCCTTGCATATATACTGAGTGGTTACTATATATTAGGTGGGGAGACAAAGGTTGTCTTCATTTTTTTTTCTTTTCCTTTCACTTTCACAAACACACATTAGTTCTTTTCAACCTCAGGTCAAGATCTTTCCACATGTCCCTATTTTCTGTTAAGCAGGCCTGGAAGGCTCTTGTCCTTTCTCTAGGCCGTCAACTCTGTAATTACAGATGAAGAATTGCATTAAGGCAATTGAAGTGGATAGAAGTATAGAAGGATAAGATTTCTGCAGGAACCTAAGTGGCCAAGAGGGAAAAAACAATCTCAGACAGGGAAGTTTTGTCTCTTCCAGAAATGAAAAGAAATGGCTATCATTGGGCCAAGGGGAAGGAGGTGGGAAGAAGAAGCCCATTACATGTGCTGTGCCAGCACATACATACATATCTGAAGAAGGTAGTGACAATAAAGGAAATACGCTACAGAAGCATGTAACTGTGCTCTGCTTCTAAAAACCTTGCTTTACATGGAGAGTCCAGGGTTGTAGAAGAAGGACTGAAGAAAATGTGAAGGGCCCTTCTGCAGACTCCAGGTGAGAAGTAACAGAGGAAGTTGATGCAGAGTGGAATGGAAGGTACAGAAAAAGAAGTGGAAAGACTCACTTATTTTAGGTGCAGAAATAACAGAGTTTGGTGATGGACTGCATGTAAGGAGTGACTTGTGGAGAATACTTAGAGACAACTTCAATGTTTCTGCTAGGTTGAATAATAATGGGCAAAGGAGAGGGTTGATTAATTTGTAGACCAGACTGCCGGCTGCAGACACGCCTAGGTGACTGATCAAGAATAACACTGATTTAAAGAGTGGCTTTGATCATAAAAACGGACTCCAGACAGAGCACAGTGGCATGTAGGACTCAGAGAAGAGAGGCGCAGACAGGCCAGAGTCTAGACAGGTCCTGGTCACAGGCTATTCTTAGACCAGTGACTTGGTCCCATCTTCATGTTAGAAAACAGCCCCAGACAACAGAGTCAGGGAGGGGAGCAGCCTCAAGGAAGACAAAATGATGAGAAAGAAGCTTTCACATCCAGCACCATTAAAAAGACAATTACTGACTTTAAGCTCTTGTATGAATTCCCTAAATTTCTTAGCCTTATTTGTAAAATATTGTGTGATGAAAATATTTACCCAGGATATTTGTTTTAGAGTTTAATTTGTCCATTGTTTACAAAATACCTCGTATAATAAATGCTAGAAATGCAGTTCCTGTGGACCCCCATTGTGCACATTAATTCATGTTGCTGTGAGCTCGCTCATTTAGCTACGTGACTAACGAATCCTTCATACTAAAGGGGCTGGTTCCTGTCCTGTTCACCTCAGGGCCTGGAGTAGGAAAGGATAAGGCTAAGAGTTATGCTGTGCTGTAAATCTATCATATATTCACAATCCTATTACATCATATGCCATCCTACATAGTTTTTAATTTTTCTATCTTCAGAGAAACTGTGAGAACATGATTATTTCCTTTCCTTTATTAATAAGGGCAGTCAGCCCAGTTTTACTTGTCAGAGCAAGGTTGTCTTAGCTCCAGTCAGAAAAGAGGTCTGGTACTTGGACTCATCCACTACACTGTGTTCTCCCACTGAAAACAGGACTTTCAGAACTGGTACTCATAGGTCTCAAGCAAGTCCTGACTTCTAAAAGCAGAAATTATCATTGTCCACAAAATAACGTTTTTAGTTTATGGAGCTTTATGGCTGTGATATGATTTTGGAGAATTTATATTCTCTTAGAATTTGGTAGAGTTGAGTCCTTCATTCATGGAATTTAAAAGATGAAAGATTTATATGATCTGAAGGGAAACCAGAGTATTCATTCATGGAATTTAGCCCTCTATCTGGAAGATGAGAGACAGCGCATCTGAAGGATGCCTGACAACTTCCTGGGATTGCTCTGGGAGCGGATTGGTGGGCTTTCAACTTTAACAGTCTTCTAGTTCCATGCTGCCCCAAGCATCTCATATCTCATCTGCAGAGTTTTTCTTTCTCTATGTGATTCAGTTTTTACTAATGGTAAGAATAATATGACCAGTGAGTGAGCGCACGTACACACACACACACACACACACACACACACACACACACACACACAATTGCCCACACAAATTATTTTAATTCTGATATGATGAAACTGGAACTCCTGATTTATCTGTCTGCTTAGTAAGCATCAGTGGAGAGATGTGAACCTCAGATGCTCTACTTTTTTCTATGGAAACAGAAATGCAGTGTGCCACTCCCTCTTGATCTTGGTGCTCCCCCACAGCTACCTCCCAACAACACATGTTGATGGGACTACTCTAGTGACCTCTTCAGAAATCCCTTGCCCATGTTCTGCTGCTTATCCTTTGGTTCTGTCTCTGTGGAGGGTCTGGACTGACCCCTTTAAGATATAAGAGGTGGCATGGACACAGTGATGTACAGCCCTCTCCCATCTGAATGTTACCACATTATTTCCTTGCTTTTCTCTTCCATCCACTCTCTGGTCATCTTTTGCTTCTGCATATTGTTTCTTCTTTGGCCTGATATACTTTCTGAGAAGAGTCCTCTTCTTCCAAAGAAGCCAATGTGTTTTTCCTCACCTTCATATTGTCTCCACTGAAATATCACTGTGTGCAGTGGCTTTCTCCATAGCACTCATCACCAAGTAATAGTACATTTTTAATTATCTGCCTCACCCCATCCTCTATCCTGCCATGTGTGTTAAGATCAATGAGGACACAGGGTTTTTGTCAGTTTTGCTAACAGTTAGAACCATGTTTGTTTTAAACTAGGAACTTAATTCATATTTGTTGAATGAATAGATATATGCTAATATTTGTAATGTAGCTTGTCATTCTTGTAGATCAGGTCAAAGTTCTTTATATTTGAGTTATATTTTCTTTGATTCTCTTATGCTCCTGACATCTGAATTTATTATAACTAACTGTGGCTTTGTTATGAAATATTCTGAATTTTATCAAATAGCAATTTCTATGGCAAACTCTTATTACTCAATGAATACTATTACAAAGTCATTTCTTTCATAGAACTTTTTATTTATTTATTTTTTGTTTTGTTTTTATGAGAGGAGTATATTTACTGGGGGAAAGAAAGCTCCTGTCTGAGAAAGGGACAGGAGGGGGGCTCCTCAAGCGGGTGGTCCCCTAGAAGCTGTCTCTTCCAGGGACTTTCATAGAGGAAAACCATGCAGTGAGGCAGGTCTAAGGTGATGGAGAACATGGGAACTCACCTAGGTGGGCATGAGGTGGGACAAAACTATGTTCAACTAATGAGATTACAAGCACCATTGATCAAGTAAAATTGATTAAATCCAGTACCAAATGCAAAGTGAGTCATGTAGCAAGTGGGTATGAATATGGGACAGGGTTTCTTCCCATTAGGGGTTGGGTTAGGGGCTCATTTGGGCTCTTTGAAGGTGATTGCTACCTGCTTAGAATATCAATCCTTGATGCCCATCCCTAGGGAAGTATGTAGCTGTATTTGTTTCCTCTTTTGTCTTGAGGTCTGGCCCATATGGGAGTGTCTGTGTCTTCCAAGTTGCACAGTCACCTTGTCTTCCATCTTGCCTCCTTCAGTGTCTGGCCCTATCTGGCTGCCTATAATATTTCTATCTAATTCAGCTGCTTACGACATTCCCCCCCCTCTGAAGAAGTAACCTGAACTGCCATGAGGGAACCATGGGCAATGAATGCTCTGGCTTCTTCAGGCTAAAAGGGTCATAATTGTTGACAAGCAGTCAGAGGTACTCCCTAGGTTGTATCTAAAGACCCGTAATAGACACTAGGCATTTTCATCTTGGGTAGATATATAGCTTTGAGTCTGGAGAAGACAAAGCTGAAGAAACAACTAAACATGCATGGGTTAAATAACCGCAACATACTAATTGTGAATATGGTCAAAAATTATTTTCACCAAGTAGACAGTAATGACTTCCAATAAAAATGAGAAAGATAGGGTCCAGGGGACCTCAGCATTTTACATACCATTGATTTGATATCTAATATTTTGAACAGCTGTTGAGACATTAGAAGGATGTAAAAGGTAATAACTTCTTAAAAGTTTGTTATAGAAAGACTAGTCAAGGATTTGTAGGTCCATTAGCAGAGATCTCTTAAATATGAGGTTGAATCCTGTTATCTTCCATGGTTATTGGGTTTTGTCTCAAAACGAACTGGTCAATTCTGCTATTACTGGGGCCCATGAATTGCAGGACTTATGGAAAACACTGAGTACTCTCCATAAAACATTTTAAAATTTAGAATTTTCTTATATTCCCTTGTAGTGCTAGATTCTTTTGCATTTTTAAAATTTACTTTAAATGGTAATCCTTTTTTCAGGGAGGGGAAAACAGCAAGTCTCCCTCATGCCCAACACATGAGTGAGAACTTCCACCGCTCTCTCAGAACCCTTCCAGACCCAGCCCAAGCCCAGGCCCTGTGGTGTCTGGGAGAGCTTCCAGGCTCCCATGAACCCACTGAACAGCTCCAGACCAACTCAAGCCTGGCTCACTCACCTCTACCTCACTGTCTGGATCACTCCTGACCCAGCCCAGGACTGGGGAGAAACTGCAGCCGAAGTCCCTGCAGAGAGGCTAGGTGCGAGAACCACCCAGCTAATCCAGAAGTACAACATCTTGCCAGAGGGGCACATCAGGTTCATTTTCAAGGACTGCAGCATTAAGAAGCTGAACACAGCAGCCAGACCCAAACCAGGTGCAATTGAATGAATTCAAACTTTATAGATCTACACCTGAATTTCAGTAGGGGCTAAGGCTATAATTGCACCAAACATCTACACCAAGGGTCAGAGGACAGTGCTATACAAAATGACCATGAGAAAGAGAAAAATTCAATCTCAGGCCCTGAGTTCACCCAGAACAAGTGCAGAAGACATTAGCGTAGAAGAAATTAGGAAAAACAGCTCAAATGTCTGAATTAATAGTATCTGAAGTAAAGAAACAACTGCAGAAAGGTATAGAGGAATTCAGATCAGAAATAACCTCTGAAATAAAAAGAGAAATCTCTGAATTAATAGCATCTGAAGTAAAGAAACAAATGCAGAAACATATAGAGGAAATCAGATAAGAAATAATCTCTGAAGTAAAAGAATTAAGAACTATGACACAAGAATACACTGATAAAAACAATAGGGGAGATTAGAAAAACAATGAAATCCTTGAATGAGAGTATAGGAAAGAAATAGATCACATGAAGCAGAGTCAAAGAGATATAGAGGAACTTATAATCTAAATCACAAGATAGCAAAACTGATTGAGTGAAACTGAAGAGAGAGTTTTAGATCTTGGCAGCAAGTGAAAAGGTAAGAAAAAAATCTCTTAAAAACAATTAGGATGCAGGAAAAAATAATAATTCATTAACTGCAAGATGATGCAAAGATGAACAATGTGACAATAATAGGCATCAATAAGAAAGAGTCAATACAAGTGATATAAAAAGAGTATGGGCAGAAGTAATAGCAAAAAACTTCCCAAATATGAGGAAACAGTCTGACATTCAGGTAACTGAAGCATACAGAGTGCCAAATAATATCATCTCAATTTAAAACACACCCAGACATATAATGGTAAAGATCTTAGAAATCCAGTAGAAGAACAATACACTGAAAGCTGCTAGAGAAAAGAAACAGGTCACATTTCAAGGAAAACCCATCAGAATAATAGACTTTTCTTCACAAACCATGAAGGAAAGAAGAGCATGGAGCAGAATACTTCAAGTACTCTATGAAAACAAATTCCAGCCCAGACTATTACAACCTGCAAAACTCTCTTTCCAGTTTGATGGAGAAGTGAAATAGTTCCATGACAATGAACAAATAAAGAAGCTTATGATGACAAAGCCAAATACTATGCAGATTACTAAAAGATGTTCTAGAGAGGGACAAAAATGATCAGAATTCCACGAATGAGAACCCACTAAATAGGGCAAACAATTAAACACAGGACAAAAAGGAGTAAACAACAGCTGATAAATAACATGTTAATCATAAGTTAATATATCTCAATTATAAGCATCAATGTAAATGGACTCAGTTCACCAACTGAGAGAAGTAGAAGGGCACAGCAGATTAGGAAACACACTTAACTCATAAATAAATTCATAGGCTGAAAGTCAAAGGAAGGAAAGTGACATTACATGACCCAGCACTTCAGTAAAAAGGAGGGATAGCAATCCTATTCTGATACAATTTCAACTTTAAACCAATAATGATCAAATGAAATAAAAAAGCCCACTATATACTGCTTAGGGGAAAATCCAAGAGGAAGAAGTAACACTCATAAATATGCACCAAACATGGGCGAACCCAACTATATAAAACAAATTTTAATGGACATGAAAAATTTAATATCCAATATGACCATCTTAACAGGAGACCTTAACACACCCTTGTCCCTAAGAGATAGGTCAAGCAGACAAAAAAAAAAAAAAGCAGAAATAGTACAACTGAACCAGAGCTTAGAACAAATGGACTTAATGGTTATATAGAGTGTTCCACCCAATTACAGCTGAATACAAATTTGAATGCACATGTGTTTTCTAAAATCGACAGACTAGTCCAGAGGTCGTGCTTCAGTATATGCAAGAAAACAGAAATTATCCCATGCATATTATCTGACCATAATGCAATGAAACTGGAAATAAATGAGACAGGAAACCAGAAAAACCAGCTGAATGCATGGAAATTGAACAACACCTTATTCAGCAACCAATGGGTTACAGATGACATTAAACAAGAAATTGAGCAATACCTCCAGTTTAATGAAAATTCAAGTACAAATTATTGGAATTTATGGGATGCAATGAAAGAGGTTCTTAGAAGGAAATTTATAGCTGTGAACTCACTCATTTGGAAAAAAGAAGAGGAACAAATAATCACCCTAATGTTGCACCTACAAAATCTACAAAAGGAGAGTAAACAAAACTGAAAGCACAAAGACAGAAAGAAATCATAAAAATTATAACAGAAACTAATTCAATTGAGATGAAGAAAACAGTTTAGAGAAATAACGAATCAAAAAGCTGGTACTTTGAAAAATTAAATAAAATTGATAAGTCCCTAGCTAACCTCAAAAAAGAGGAATGAAAAAATTTCAAATTCAAGCAATAAGGAATAAAAGGGTATAATTTCCACAGATCCAATGGAAATTCAGAAGTTTATCAAAAGCTACTTTTAGAATCTTTACTCTCATAGAAGAGAAGACTCAGATGAAATAGACAGATTCCTAGAAAGGTACAGATAATCAAATCTAAATCAAGAAGATATAACAACTCTTAATAACCCAATAACAATCAATGAAATATAAAATATGATAGAAAACCTACCGACAAAGAAAAGTCCAGGTCCCCAAGGATTCACAGCTGAATTCTGCAAGAAATTTACTGAAGATATAATCCCTATATTCCTGAAACTCTTCAATGAAATTGAAAAGGAAACAGTATTCTCAAAGTCTTTCCTGGAGGCTAGTATTATCCTGATACCAAAACCATTAAAAGACACAACTAAAAAAGAGAACTACAGGTCAATCTCCCTCATGAACATAGATGCAAAAAATCCTCAATAAAATCATACAAAGAGAATACTGCAAATCATCAAGAAGATTATACACCATGAGTAGATAGGATTCATCCCAGGTATGCAAGGATGGTTGAATATATGCAAATCTATAAATGTAACACATTATATTAATACATAATATTAATGTGGTAAAAACCACATGATCACTGCAATTGATGCAGAAAAGGCTTTTGACAAAGTCCAACACTCATTCATGTTCAAAGTCCTACAGAAAACTGGAATAGATGGACTCTACATTAATCTCCTAAAAGTCATCTATGACAATCCATTGGATAGCATAATTGTAAAATGGGAAAACCTGAAATCTTTTACTCTCAGATCTGGTACAAGACAAGGATGTCCTATATCACCACTCCTATTCGATATAGTCCTGAAATGATTAGCTAGAGCCATTGGACAAGAGAGAGAATTGAAAGGGATAAGAATAGTAAAAGATGAAGTTAAGTTATCATTATTTGCAGAAGACATGATACTTTGCTTGGAAGACCCAAAAACTTCCACCAAGAAGCTACTAGAATTAATACACAAATTCAGTAGCATAGCAGGATACAAAGCCAATACCCAAAAGTCAATAGCACTCCTCTACACAGATAACAAACACACTGAGAGAGAAATATGAGAAACAGTAACTTTTACAATAGCACTGAGGAAAATGAAATACCTTGGAATTAATCTAACTAAAGAAGTCAAAGATCTATTCTAGGAAAATTACAGTATTTTGAAAAAGAGATTATAGAGGATTTCAGAAAATGAAAAGATATTCCCTGCCTCTGGATAGGAAGAACCAAGATTATGAAGATGGCCATATTCCCAAAATTGTTGCACAGATTTGATGCAATCCATATCAAACTACCACCAACATACCTCCCAGACCTAGAGGAATGCTTTCTCAAATTTATTTGGAACCAGAAAATACCTAGAATAGCAAGAACAAAGACAAGGCAGGAGGTATTACAAATGCTGATTTGAAATTGTAGTATAAAGCTACTGTCATAAAATGAGCATGGTATTGGCAACAGAATAGAATTGAGGATCAATGGAGTATATTTGAAGAAACAGAATCCTGTACAAATATACTCAGCTAGCTTATCTTCAACAAAGAGGCCAGACATGCTTACTGGAAGAACGATAGCCTCTTTAACAGATGGTGCTGGAGAAACTGGCTCTCTACATGCTGAAAACTAAAACTTGACCCAGGACTATCATCATGCATGAAGCTAAAGTTAAGATGTATTAAAGATCTAAACATTAAAACAGCAACACTAAATCTCCTGGAATAGAAATTAGGAGGAACTCTTGAAGACATAGGAGTAGGCAAAGAGTTCATGAACAGAAATCAAATCACGCGGGTAGTAGTTGAAAGAATTACCAACTGGATCCTCCTCTTAGTGAGAAGGTTTTACAAGTTAAATGAAATTACCAACAAAGTGAAAAGACAACCCACAAATTGGGAAAAACTCTTAACTAATAAGCACTCAGCCAAAAGTCTGTTCTCTAGAATTTACAAAGAACTGAAACACTTTAGGGCCCCAAAATTTAAAGACTCAATCTAGAAATGGTCATTCGAGATGATCACACAATTCTCAGAGGAAATAAATATATGAAAGCAGTGAATAAATATATGAGAAAATGCTCCGCATCACTAGCTATTCATGAAATGCAAATTAAAACAACACTGAGATACCGTCTTACCTCAGAAAGAATGGCTATCTGTAAGAATTCAACAAACAACAAATGTTGTAGAGACTGTGGGGTAAAGGGAACCCTTCTCCACTGTTGGTGGGGATGTAGACTGGTTCAACCATTATGGAAATTAGTGTGGAGACTCCTAAAAAAATAGGACTGGAAATCCCATTCAAAGCAGCTATCCCCTTCATGGGAATTGTCCCAGAGGAACTAAATCATCATATCATAGTGATATATGTGTTCCTATTTTCATAGCAGCAGAGCATGTGTTAGCCAAATTTTGGAAACAAACAAGATGCCCATTCCCTGAGGAATGGTTGAAAAAGATGTAGTATTTTTATACAATGGAGTATTATTCAGCTATAAGAAATTATAAACTGAAAATCTGGGGCACTACTGAATTACATGATGTTACATTACAAATTCTCCTATGTCCTGAGTCTTCACTGACCTTGAAAGACGAGGGCCAAAATGTTGGCTGACTTTGGAGCCTTTTTCTCCAAATTTTGATATGCAAACTTAGATTTTGAACCCTCCAGAAGAGAAGTTTATTATTACCCGGCAACATATGCAGTTCAGTTTATCCACATTATTAGTCAAAATTCAGACATCCTAGCTAAGAGTTTTTCCCAATTTGTGGGTTGTCTTTTCACTTTGTTGGTAATTTCATTTAACATGGAACATGTATTTTCCATCAAGTATTGCGGTACAACACTCTATGTCTGTACAGAATAGGAAGAAGAAAAATTTTTTAAAAAGTAGGAATGAACACTTACATATATTTACATAGATATTTAGAAAGCCATCCATATACAGCGTAGTAGCATTGTAGCAGGACTGTCTTGTGACATTTTTCATCTTATTTTTCATTTACTACCCTTTAAAAAAGGGCAGTATAGTAATAGCTGGTATATCATGACAAGAAGTACATATTTAGAAGACCAGAATGGCAGGCATTTGGAATGTGACCCTTCTATTATTACACTTTGTTAAACTCAGTGCAGTTGTTTGGTTCACAGGTATCAGCATATATATAGTTAGTTGGGGTGAGAATCCTACCATTTAACTGCAGGTTTCAAAAATCTCCTGATGTTTCTCAGGATTATTGTCTTACCCATCTAGTGTGTATAAGTGAATGGTCTTGTCTCTGTCATGTTTCTCAACATTTCTCCTTGCCCTCTCCTCATTGTCCAGTCCTCAAGTTCTCACTTTCCTTCTAATTGTGTTATACATTTCTATTCGCAATCCTTCTTTTGAGTTATACTAGGGAAACTATACGATATTTGCACACAGAGGAATGCAATTGATGATGTATAGTGTGCCTAAGGAGAGTCACATAGAGGGAAAACTTTCTCTTAGGCTTCCACAGAGAGCAAATTTGTCAAGCAATGGCCATGACTCATCCACAGGGCTGACACTGACAAGGGATCTACAAAGTGCGGTACAGGGTTACAGGATAAACCCTGAGGGTACCTGACTGACCTTATCTGATACAAAAGTTACATTTCTTGTTGTATAGGTCTTGCATTAACTAGGTCTTAACCATCTAGCAGAAAAGTCTAAAAATGGATGTATATAAAGTGAAGTCATATTAATATAATGAGCTATGAATGGCTCAAGTCAACAACTTCTGTGGATAACCTGCTTCTATTGTGGACTGTTGATCTGTGTTGGATTGTTTTATTTAAAAAAAAATATATATATACATTCATATAAATTAGCCATATAAAATGCAAAAAAAATTAGTTTATTCTTAAAAGAAAGGAAAGCCATATTAATATGCTGACCTGCAAAAGACTCAAGCCAGCAACTTTTGACAATGTCAGTCCTGTGGATAACTCACTACAGTTATGGACTACTGGACTATATTAGATTACTTTGCTGAATTCACTCATCTATAGTATTTAAATGACAATGGAATACCCATCTGTAACAAAACTAAAGAAAAAAAAGGTATACAAAGGAAGGACCATTTTTTTATCTGTATATTCAAAATAGGATAGATATACAGTTACTTTCTCTTAACTCAATGAGAAGAAAGATTTGTATTAATAGTATTTGGACAGGTTATCATGTCTGCATCTTGTACTATGAATAACTACTAAGAAGATAACAATATACAATGTACTGAGGCTGGGGAGATGGCTCAGCGGAATAAGTGCTTCCCTGGTAAGCACAAGGGCCTGAGTTCAATCCCTGGCTCCACCAAAAAATAAAAATAAAAATAAAAAATACAATATATTAATTGTTGAAACTTCTTATTAATAAGTTTTGAAACTCTCATTGATATTTGTTTCTCAATAAAATTAATAAAAATAATAAGTAAAGAAGAATAAAAAGATAAACTGGAAGTCTTTATATTTAAGTGGGTGCCACTTGAGGATATACGCATAAGTGAAATAAACCAGAACCACGTGTGGAAATATCATATAGTCCCTGTAGTATAAGAACTCCAAAGAAGAAATAAAAATAGAAAGATATAACACAATTAAAAGGAAAGTGAAATCTTAGACAAGAAAGAGAAGGCAAGGAGAAAAGCTAGGAAACATGACAGGTTCAAAGCCATACATTTACATGCACAAGATGGTTAAGGCAATGATCCTGAGAATCTTCAGCAGGTTTTTGAGACTAGTGGTTAATTGGTAGGTTTCTCATTGTGACTATGATACCTGTGAATTAAGCAACTGCCCTGGAGATGGCAATGTGTAATACTAGGGCCATGCTTGGAGTGCCTGACATTCTGGTCTTCTAAATGCATACTGCTTGTCATGTCATACCAATTACTGCCATAGTTTTGTCTGTCAAGTGAACATTTGTTTAAAAGAAAAGGAATAAATGAAAAGAAGATATAGGAAAAAAAATGTCATAGAACTGTCCTGCTACACTGCTGTCTATGGTTAGATCTCTACGTTTCTGTGTAAACATTTGTAATGATTTATTTTTATTTTTTTAAAGTTTTTAATTTTTAAAATTTTTTTCTTCATGTTTTCTAGGAAATTAAAGTTTAACGTATCAATACTTGATGAAAAATACTTGTTCCATGTTATGTCTAAGTTGTTTGATATTCAGACAGTTAATGAGGTTAAGCTCAACTGCCTATGTTGTAGGGTAATAATAATAAGTTTCTCTTGGGGATGCTTAACAACTTAAGTATGCACCACAAAAATTAGAGCAAAAGGAGGTCTGCACGGACAGCCAACATTTTGGTCCTAGCTTTTCAAGGTCAGGAAAGACTCAGACATAGGAGAACCTGTACTGTCACATCTTGTAATTCAGTTGTGTCCCAAATTTTCTAATCAAGGAGATTATGGGGCCACAGAGGAAAGTGATAGAGGATGTAGGTTGTGACTAAGGAGAGTCCCATGGAGAGAAAACATTCTCTCAGGCTTTCACAGGGAGCAAATTGACCACTCAGTGGCTATGACTCATCCACATGGCTGACACTGACAAAAGATCTGCAAACTGCTATAGAGTGTCTCAAGGTAAATCCTGAGGGATTTAAATGTCTTTGCAACAGAAGTTACATTTCTTGTTATATAGCTCTTGCTTTATCTTGGTTTAACCATCTAACAGAGAAGTATAAACATGAAGTATAAAAAGTAAATCCATATTAATACGCTGAGCTGTAAAAGGCTCAAGTCAACAACTTTTGACATTGCCAGTCCTATGGATAACCCACTACTGTTATGCAATACTGGACTATATTGGAATATTTTGCTGAATTCACGTTCCTATATTTACATTACAATGGAATGCTCATTTAAAAAATGAACAAAAGGGTGAATACAAATGTAGGACCATTTTGTGTTTGTATATTCAAAATAGGATAGATATACAGCTACTTTCTCTTAATTAAATGAATAGAAGGATTTGTACTAATATTTTTGTGGACAGGATATCATGTCTGTAAATAAAAAAGAAATTGGTCAAGCAATGGCCGTGACTCATCCACAAGGCTGACACTGACAAAAGATCTGCAAACTGTGGTAAAGGGTTACAGGATAAATCCTGAGGGGACTTGACTGACCTTATCAGATACAAAAGATACATTTCTTATAATATAGGTCTTGCTTTATCTTCATGTTAAAACATGCTGTTTTGCAGCATTCATGCACCTATATTTATTTACATGTATTTACATGCCAATAGAACAGTCATCTCTTACAGGACTATACAAAAAAAGGGGATGCAAAGGAAAGACCATTCTGTATCTGTGTATACAGTATAGTTAGGATAGGCATACACCTAGTTTTGCTTAAATCAATGGGAAGAAAGATTTGTACTAATAGTTTTTGGACAGGATATCCTGTCTGTATCTTGTACTATGGAGAACCACTATGAAGATAATAATATACAATGTATTAATTATTGAAACTTTCGTATTAATCAATCAATCAATCAATAAATAAATAAATAAATAAAAGGATATTATGTCTGCATCTTTCACAATTGTATTGGCCTGAGTTTTACTTGGAGGAACAGATATAATATAAGGAACAGATATTAACACAAGATATACAATGTGCACAGAGTTACTGTATTGTCTTAGGACAGTCAGCCACAGAATCAGATGAGATAGCATGCAGTGGGCGTCTGCACGCTCCAGACTGAGGAATTCAGTCCTAAGGTCTAAAGCTCACTGCTGTGCTCCGTACAAGTCTATTCATCAGCGACGGAAGACTGAAGAGTCTTTGATGGGCGGCACAGGATCCAAGCCAGAGGCTGACGAGTCTGCCTGCAGGCTTGGCGATGAAGTCCAAGCCAAACATGAAGACTGAAGTTTCTCCGAGGAAGTGGAACATTGACTGCATCCTCAGCCCCTTTATATGGTCTCTTTGTGTTGAGTCACTCTGGGAGCAGAACCAACTGTGCCCCTGGGTGGGACCCCCACCAACCTGAACTGCCCTCTCCTGTCATCTTGCCAAGTTGACACAATGTATCAACAACAACAACTACAACTATGAATAACCACTAAGAAGACAACAATATGCAATATATTATTTATTAAAATTGTCCCACTAGTTGATTTTGAGTCTCACTTGTATTTGTTTCTCAATAAAATTATTTAAAAAATAAATAAAAAAGAGCTTTAATTCATCACTTAGGACAAAAAATTCTCTTGTTCATACTCAATTCCCATTTTACATGACAAAGATGACAATCTGCATTTGAGCTTGTTATTTAGACAAATTAAAGCTATTGTACTGAGTTTTAAAGCATGTGCACTTGACGCTGGAGGTTCACTGTCCATGAGGAGAGCTTGATAGAGCCCCATCTTGCTTCCTTCTCTGTGATTTGAGAAAGTCAGTCTTACTGAACTCCTTAGGATTCCTGTTACTACTGCAATCTCAATGAACTCTGAGTGATAATCAATTAACACTAAATAGGTTTCTTTGTCAATTTTTAAGCATCCCAGTGAAGGCAAAAGGGGAATGAAATAAAGTGATAAATAATTGATATACTTGGAAAGAATCCCTAATTCCTCCTGCCCACTTGTAGGTTCTAAATTTGCTTTTTAGGGAAACATGAGACAAATAGAATCTTGGGACATAAAATAAACTTTATATAAGAAAGAAATAATCAAAATTAAAGATGTGTCAACTTTGCTGCTTACTTCTGAATTTTGCACAAATGCTGCAATTGTAAACAGCCACTTGCCTCTGACTTCCAGTGGAACCCTGACATTTCACTTTCATTGTGTTTGTTTTCTCTTGACTTCCCCAGAGGTATTTCCTGTCCTGCTTGAATCTCAGTTTGTGTTAATGCAATGCCTGTGCTCACCCACACATACAAGTGCTGCCTTATACTCCTCTGGCAATTCTTTTTGTGTGTGCATATTAGGGTCTCACTTTGGCTAAGCTTTCACTTTATTTAGTACTTGGATGTTTTGGGCCTGGTGATGAGGGTATTTAGAGCTCTGAGGCTTAGTTGTTGTAGACACTCTTACCAATATTAATGTCATTCTCCATTAATTTCTTGTCTACCTTTCCCTGCTCGGCCATGAGTGGATAACACATGTCCATCTTCCTAGACTCATTCCTGGAGGCAGGGGGGACCCTGCGACAGTGCTTCAGCCACTCCTCCCCACCAGTGATATCTGTGAATCCACTGTCTAGTCAGTCATCCTCACTGCACACCAATGAAGTCGGTCTGCTGAGCAGGAGCTCTGGCTTTCTGGTCTTCCCCATGCTCTACTCCCTGTCCTTACCCCCTGGGCTTATCCTAACTCATACACAGCTTTGAGCTAGAAGACTGAGTTCCTCTTTTAGATCTTGTCAGCCCCTTAGTCTGGTTGGATCATAACTTGATCTGTTGTTTTCTTATTTGTCACCTATGGATTGGCTGTACTCAGTGCTCTCATTCAACCATACTGAAAATTGCTGCTCTCTTGAATGTCCTCACCTCATGTGTCCAGCCCTCTCTCCTGAACTGGACTTTTGGAGGTGAGCTCTGGTGCAAGCTGAAAAAATAGCTGCTGGACCCATTAAATTTGGTGATTTTTTTTTTTATTATAACAGCAGATAGCTCTTCTATTTTTTAAGGTTGGATGATTCTATGGCAGTTTTTATTAACCAAGAGTTTGGGAGATTAGGAGTTGGATGTAATCACAGTGGTAGCACATGTGCAATAAAAAATCATTAACACCGAAGTAGACATCTGTGAAGATCTTACAGCTTAGGAGCCTCATTTACATAAGTCCCTTCCAATGCCCCAACAAGATCTCCAGCAATCTTTTCACTTAAAGATATAATTTTGTAGATTTTGAAAATTCTTTTACCTTAAATCAGTTAAGGCCGTCCTATCATTTCACTTTAACTTTTCCTCTGTCCTGTTTCCACTGATGTCTACTGACATTAAAATGGAACAAGACAGTTCTGTAGTTGGATATGACTAAGGATAATGTGCCTGGGATGCATTCAATTTTTGTTGAATAGATTTATGTCTTAGTAGTTACTTATGCAAATAAATTGTAGGTAGTGGGCCAATCTTGGAAGTGCATGGCTCTGACCTTCCTTCTAGAGGACACTCCAGAAAGCTTTGCATGGTGACTACACTTGCAGGACCCTCAGAGTACCACACTGAAGCACACTTTTCTTATGCTACTGTCAGGTAATGATGAACTGTGGTTAGAACTGCAGAGCTGGCCCCCTCTTGCCCTGTCTACAACTCCTCTTATGTGTTATCTTTGCCCCTGAGAAGAAACTTTCTCAGAATTTGCTGCAGTCCAGGAGTCTTTCCAACCAATCTTTCTTCCTTGCCAGGCCTTCACAATGACTTGGAAGACTCTCCCTATGTTCTCTCCCACTTTCCTTATTCTCCATGAACATTTTCCTCAGTAAATACTATCTGCATCTACTTTCACTTTAGTATCTGTTTCTCAAAGAACATGAGAAAAGTTTTGCTGGGTGATTTGTGAGTGACATAGAATTTTCACCAATTTTTGATTCTTGAACATGAATTTCAGGTCATGGTCCTCTATTCTCAGTCTTTTGTTAGAATTCAGTGATATTTTCTGCTTGCTTCCTGGTCTAGGTTATTTTTCTGACCTTCTCCACTGCTTCCCTCCTTATATTGGGCTGGACCCAAAGAGCCTCTTGTTTTGATGCAGACACAGACTTTGCTGATCTACATCCTTCTTCCAGAAATGACTTTGCCCAACTAAACCTGTGCACATGTCATATTCATGTCTTTCTAATGTGACATGAAAAATCTAACCTTCATAATGTTAACATTAAAATTGTAATATACCACTACAATGCAATATCCAATTGCCAAAAATACTAGCCGGCAAGTGTTATTGTTCAAAGAGAAATTAATATTAATCATTTGCCCAGAAACTTGAACTTTCCTGGAATATTCCAAATCATTCATGAAAGAAACTTGATTTTTTTTTTTTTCAAATTTGACAACCTTGAAAATTTGCAAAGTACTGCCAATGATGAGTGTAATGCTGCTGAATTAAGGTCTGGCCTGCCCTCTGTTCAAAGGCCAATATATAACAGACGGCAACTGACAGGAAGGCTTAGTCAAGGGTGAGCCCAGGAGAAGATGGGTGGTGTGTTGTCCTCACTGTTTCCCCTTCCTGGGACTTTAAATGTGCAAAGAGCTTCATAGTGAGGGAAAGGAGAGATGAGGCTGGAAGGTATCACACTGAGCAGTCACATTTATCACCAAGGGTGTGTGTTTCCTTCTTTCTCCGTCTCTGGTCAGAACAGTGCCATGCATCTCTACTTCCTGGTGCCAGCGTCTGTAGTTCTACATAAACATTACCTTTTTACAGTTTATACATCATGGCAATTTACATGCTTTGTGTTAGTTTATGCAAGTGTGGAAAAAGTATTATAGGGAGACATTAAACAGATAATTAATAAATGTTAATCTTAAATTTTCTTTTGTTGTGTGTGTGTTACTGGGCATTGAACTCAATCGCTGGCCTAATTTTATGGATTTTTGTCATATTTACTATTTAAAATACCTATAATCTATCATTTCCTCTTCATAAGTAAAATTTGAGCTTTATGTGTCTTAGTTACCTTTCTCATTGCTCAGACAAAATACCCAGCACTCAAAGATAAAGGAAGAAATATTTATTTAGCTTACAGCTCTAGGAGTTTTCAGTCCCGGACTGGCTGGCTCCAAGGCAGGGTTACATGGCAGAGGAGCACCACAGAGGAGAATCAACTCATGGCAGGAAGAAGACAGCAAAAGCAAGCAAGGGAGCAACTACAGCTCTTCCTATCCCTTACATTTCACCCATGCTACTTAGGGTGATCAGCACTCATATCTCTATCCTAGTGCTCTTTGCTCTAGCATTGGACCACGCATGAAGCAGTCACACAGTCTGGAGCCAGCCACCTCTGGAAAAGCCCCACCTATGGCCATGTTAGGCTTTGGGGGGCCATCTAGACATGAGCCATAATAATATGTACTCTTTATTTCATTTTTAAAAAAATCATTCATAAAAATTGTATAAACTTAACTTCCCCAAATTTTGAAGCCTTCATAGTTTAGAATGAAAATAACAAGTATCTAAACAACAAGTATCTAAAACAACACTGGTAAATTTTGGCATCAATTTAACTCTGCATCTTAGCATTACTTTCTTTTCTGGGCAATAGTCTAACGATCTAAAGTAGAGCTTAATGAAACAAAACATTTTCATAAGCAGGTAAAATGCAGTTCTTATTATATATGTAAGCAGGAGATTTGGTCTTTCTCACTAAATCCTCTTTGCCCTTTGCAGAAGATTTTTCTAAGCTGTTAAATAATAGAGCATTCATGTCATGTATCCTGAGGTTTTTCTCTAGTTGCATGTTTACGTGTCATCTATAAGTTAGTCACATCTTTCATTTCACTACCATAAAATTAATTAGCAAGTCATGCAAATTTTACTGTAAAAGTTTTAACATATTTCCCATCATGTCACTATCTTATTTAAGGCTTTCATAGTCCCTCCCTTGGACAGCTGAACAGTTTCCTATTTGCATTCTGCACTGCTCCTTCATAGTCTATACAGTTACCAAGACAATCTATCTACTTTTAGCCATCTGTCCGTGTCAGTCAGTGCATGCTGAAACCATGCATTGATTTATCATTTCCATTTTTAACTATCAAAACTGGTTTTTTAGGAGAAACCCTCAGCAGCAGTCCAACATGTAACCTCAATCCAAATGAATCAGGGTCCAGAGTTTCTTCTTCTGAAACAACCTCTTGCTGTTTTTTGAGTCTCCATGACATCTGCTCATACCTCTGTGGGCCTAGAAGGCCTGTAACAACCCCCCGCCCTGACAAAGGAGAAGAGGTTTTCAAGGGTATGACAAGCTCTTAAAGGAACTTCTTTTTTTTTTTTTTTTTTTTTTTTTTTTTTTTTTTTTTTTTTTTTTTTTTTTTTTTTGTATTTTAGGGAAGTGTCTGCAGTGTGTTTAT
>PVKA01007126.1:0-30521 GCA_004027165.1 Ctenomys sociabilis
ATATATATATGGCCAACAAGATAGCTCAGCAGACTAAGAATCTGCTTAGGTAAGCACGGGGACTGAGGTTTGATCCTCCGTATCATATGCTGGGCCAGCCCTACCCCGGGTGTGCTGAGCCAGCCACAGAGAACAGGCATGGTGGTGCACCCCTGTAATCCCAGCACTGGGGTGGCTGAAAACAGGAGGATCACTATGAGTCTGAGGGGCATAGTGAGACCCTCTACCAAATACATTAAAAATAAATAAATTAATTAAAAAAAATATATATATATCAGGAAATTAATATAATGGAAGCAATTTTAAAATACACCAGAATTGAGGCAATGTATGTAAATCATATGAGTAAATATTAATGAGCTTACCTTATTTAATATAAAAATAGTTTTAAAGAGTAGGTCACCAAAGATGCCTTAACAGGGCCAGGGAAATAGCTCAGGAGAATCAGCGCTTGCCTGGCAAGCGCAAGGGCCTGAGTTCAGTCCCTGGTTTTGCGAAATAAAAAGAAGTCAAAACAATGTATTGTACACAAGAGACAGTCCTAAAATAAAATAATTCTTTTAGAGCAACTATAAAGAATAAATGTGTGTCAGGCAAATGGAAGCAGTAAGAAAGTCGATGTTTCCTAATAGCAAAAACAATTTATTTCACAAAGACGTGACTTAACTAAAAACACCACAGTTCACAAACCATACGACTATACACATCTCTGCCTTACATATTGCAGAGTCCTTGTCTGTGGAGCACGGAATATCAGAAGCAGGGAGCTGCACCTCCAATTTCTCCATGAGGGGTGTGGGAGGCCGCTACTCTGGAGACTTTGCACAGACTGAGCAGTGTGACAAGGTAAGTCTCCTGTGTGGTGACCAGCTGCTCTGAATGTGGCCCTCTCCTGACAGTGCACAGGCCAGGGCTTCTTCGGAGGAGAGCTGCTTTGCTGTTAAGTCACAAAGAAAATGTCACTAAGTTCTAGAGTGTGAATATTATGAATCATATTTGAATAAAATCCAATAAAAATAAAGACTACACTCAAAAACATAAGTTAGAAAATTTTCCTATATGGCAATTTAAAACAAAAGCAACCTGTAATTTAAAATATAACATTAAATGAAAAAGTGCAGACTATTTATTCAATTTGTTTTCTTGAAATATCTTAGTCTGACATTAGTCTAACTGTATCAGCTTTTTAAAAATTAGTTTCCTCCTGGCACTTGTTTTTCTATTTTGTAAGATCTGGTTTACGTGCATTTTTCAAGTGTTTCTATGACCAGTATTACTGGCTGTTCTTTTTCCTTTGCAATCTGATCATTTTTAGTTTTTCACTGGTGTGCTAACCCATTCACATTTAAGGTAGTAATTGATGGTGTACTGTACTATTCAAATTTTCCAGCTTTTTCTCCTGTTAGTCATTCCTTTTTCCTGCTTTTCCTTTTTTATGATTCCAGTTTATTCCTATGAGTGGTTCATAAATAATTCTGTTTTAAAGAAATATTTAGGACCTACATTCTTGTTTATAACATTGCATCTTTTCTTTGTATTTTAGGACAAGTTCTACAGAGTCTATGGGGTCTCACTGCCTAGATCAGACTCATAGTGATCATGCTGTTTACAGTCTCGTAAGAGCTGGGATTACAGGCCTGCAACACCACGCCCAGTCTCAGTGAACATTTCAGGGCCAGCAGGGGGTGGGGCAGGCACAGCAGGCCCTAGGATCTATATAACATACATCTTTACTAAATTAAAATCTACCTCTGCATATGCTGTAGCAAAACTAGAATCTGTACTTCAAAATTCTTTAAGCCATCCACTCTTTGATATTTTAAATTTTACATATAAAAATTCAATGCTTATACACTATTTTTGCTTTCAACATAGAAATAGTATAAACAAAAACCAAAATCTAATTTTTCTTTATCTTCAATTATGCCATTGTCATCTGCATTTCTTTGTGTAGATCTGAGTCACAAATGTATTAATTACATCTGAAGGAAACTTTCCTTCAAACTTCTTGTATTAGAACTTTGCTAACAGGGCCAGCCAAATAGCTCAGCTGATTAAAGTGCCTGTAAACAGGCACAGGGGCCAGGGTTCGATCCCCAGGCCTACTGTGCCAGTCCTGCCCCCAGCGTGTGAGACTGGGCATGGTGGTGTGGGCCTGTAATCCCAGTTCTTGGGAGGTTGTACACAGGAGGATCAGGACGAATCTAATCTGGCAGTGAGACCCTGAACACCTTGTAGACCCTTCTCTAAAATAAAAAAAGAAAGAAATTAGCTGAGGACCAGCAAGATAGCTCAGTGGACTAAGCACCTAGTTAGGCAAACAGATACCAGGGTTCTATTCCCAGTACCACATGCCACGCCAGCAGGGTCCTGGGCACACTGAGCAGGCCACGGAGTCGGGGCATGGTGGCACATGCCTATAATCCCAGCACTGAAAAGACTGAAAACAAGAGGATCACTATGAGTCCAATCTGCATAGTGAGACCCTATACCAAATGCATTAAGAAAAAACAATTGCTGACAATTTTTTGGCACTTATAAAATATAATTTCTTTTTTTCAGATGTTACAATTTTTAATATGAGTTATGCTAACCAGTTATCATATTTCAACTTATTGCATTGCATACAATGGCACTTGATTCTCTAGAAATGTTTCTTTTGGAGGTTTTATTAGTCATTGCTTTCCTTTTTTCCAGTACTGGGGATAGAACTTGTCAGTTATGCTTGCCAGGCAGGTGCTTATGACACTGAACTATCTCTTCAGTCTTAGAGGGTTTTATTAGTGAATTATAAAAAAGTACAAATACTGTTTGTTAATGGAAAAAAACTAAGCAGAGAAGAATTTTATTTTTTAAACCTACATCACAAGTGTTTCAGTTTATGTTTTAACAATGAAAGTAAGATTTAAAAAAAAAAATGATTTTCACTTAGTGCAGTACACTAGGCCTAGAGGCCTCACTGTGTTTTCCAGTACTTCAAAGATCCTTCTGCCTGCTTCCAGCTTGCAGGGTGGGATCCCACCTGCTACAGTGTTCTCTGAGTGCGAAGTGCCCGGTGGCAGGTGTCTGGGTGCACTTGCTGCAGTTCCGAGCCATCACCGTGCCCATGCGCCCTTACCTGTGCTTCGCGCTTGTTTAAGTTTTTCAACCACTCTTTGTCCTACAGAGCCCTGTGTGCTCTGATCTGTTATTTGGCATCGGTCACTAATTTTAGAGAAATGCAACCAGTGCATTTTAAGATGCTGTCCTGCCTTGTTTCATTACTTTCTAGAATTCATAAGAAATCAACTTAGCATCAGTGACAGAGCCACCCAGAGGAGGCCTTGAG
This sequence comes from Ctenomys sociabilis, assembly GCA_004027165.1. Lineage (NCBI taxonomy): Eukaryota > Metazoa > Chordata > Mammalia > Rodentia > Ctenomyidae > Ctenomys > Ctenomys sociabilis. The sequence continues at coordinate 3,329 of PVKA01007126.1, forward strand.
GGAACACAGCCCGAGCACATTGGGCCGTACACACAATGGGAAACGGGGAAAACGAGCCACACTGAAACGGTGTGGCCAGCCTGGCTTACAAAGTTATAAAGATTAGTAATTGTGAGACAATTTTTTATAAAACATAAAAGCACTCCAGGATTGAGCAAACAAGGTGATACTCTGTGGACAGTTTGGATTACACTTCTCTCTTCACTGAAGGAACTATAAACAAGAAGGGAATTGGCTGGAGAGAACCTGGGGCAGTCGGCCTGGAGTGAGAACTGTCAGAGTCAGCAGCTTTGCACATCGATGGCATGTTTGCATGTGTATTTATTTGTCCTGGTATTCTAGAAGCAAAATATGCACGCACAGAAATGAGAAGGTCTGGTTCCCAGACTGTATTTGCTAAATATTTTCAGTGATTGGGAAGACTACAGAAACTGGGAAAGCAGAGATAATACTGGAACATCTTGTAGTGAAAGGAAGTAGGAAATCCTCCAAAAATTATGGCTACATTCAAGAACCAGTGATTGGAAGGGGCTGTCAGGGCCAAATCTGAAGCAAACGAGGAACAAAGTGCTCACAATATAGTTACTGTAAAAGAATACACCTTCTCCATACTATTACAGTTAAATGACTGAATTGAGGAGAAAAAAACTCTTTGCTATTGAGTTATTTCAGTTAATAAATATTGAATGAATGACAAATAGAAAAATGCCTTTCTAAATAAGACAATAGTAATTATTTGAAGCAAAAATTGCCAACGTATTATGAAAAGTATAGGGTAAAATTGTATTGAGAAAAAGATGCTTACATAGCTTCAAAATATCTTCCTAAACCCACTTACTAATGACAGAGAAATTAGAACATTCCAGTGACACACGTAGACAGAGCCAAATCATTCAATTTCACATAGCTAAGAATGATATATATTGATACATGCAGCATTGCTTCACTTGATATATGAGAGATTAACAGCATACAACTTACATTGAGTCTTCCTATGCATGAAAAATGAAAAATGACTCCAAAACTGCCACAGATTGTAGGATAATAAGGAGGTGCAGAAACTACATAGAGTGTGGAATCCTGGATTAGATACTGGACCAATTGAAGGACATTAATTTGAAAAAGATGTACAAATTAGTTAATAGTACTGGATCATTTTACATTTTTATGTAAATAATTATACTAGGATTATGAAGGACATAAGCATTTGGGAAATACGAGCAATAATGTTATATTCATTGCAAATGTTTGCAACAATTTAAAACCTAACTTACTTAAATGTTTCAAAAACGGAAATATACTTAAATTTACTAAAAGTCTGAAGATAGGTTGAGTAGATATTTCTGTGGTATACATTACATCTAGAATCCTACTAGGAAACAAAAAAGGAACAACAAATTGGATGCTAAGAATGCAGACAGCTGTCAATTATGCGCTCTACTGGAGAGTTTTGTTTCTTTCTAATTCCATTCTAAGAACCCTTCACAGTCAGGGTCCCTGAATCTATGAGCTGTAATACACCTGCTACAAATGATATAAATAGTTTCTAATTAAAATTTGTGTTAGAGGGCCTAGTATATAGCTCAGTGGCACAGCACCTGCCTGGCAAGTGCAAGGCCCTAAATTGGATTCCTGCTACAAAAAAGAAGTAATAAAAATTTGTGTTAGAAAATAAAATTAATAACATTTCTGCACTGTTATAGACTTCTGGACTAAGTGTAATGAGACAGTTACATGGTATATGATGGTGTGGGGAAATTTATAATTGTTAATCTGCCTCTGCAAGGATTAGCTAGTAAATTACTCATTACAAAAATAGAATCAATTTCGTTACTCCCACCACTAACATAAGGCATATCTAATGTAAGATGTAATAGAAAACAATTCTGAACATAAATGTGGATTGTCAGGGTAAAGAAAAGCTAAGCAAGGGCTAACTCCCCACGTGCGCAAATACTTTATCTTGTAAAGCTCTTCATAAAATGAGAAAGTTCTTTGTTTCTTTTTGAAAATATGGTCCTTGAAACATAGTTCCTATAAAAATGTGGAAATTTAAAAGATTCAGTAAGTTTTACTCTTTTTCAAAATAGATACAACTTGTCTTAGTTACTTTTTACTCATTGCTGGGACAAATACCCGACACTCAAAATGAAAGAAGGAAAGGTTTATTTAGGTCACAGTTACTGGAGGGTTCAGTCCATATTCCGCTGGCCCCAAGGGAAATAACAGCCGTTCTTGGCAGCACAAAACAATGAAGAGCAGAGGAGGAGCAGCAGCCAGCGTCCATCAAGCCTCTCTCTTCCCTTCTACGCTGACTTCAAAGACTGGCGGTCCATAGCAAAGATGGAGCTCCTCCAGAACGGGAGGCTGCAAAGATCAGGCTCCTCTGAGGACTGAGACTTCTCCACCGAAGCAGGACAGGGAGGCAGGAAATTGGGCAGGGTCGCAAGAAGCGTTTCTCAGTTCCTGAGCCCTGCCCACCTCCAGGGCTGAGCCCCTACACTGAGAACTGCGGGAGCTGATTCAGCCAAGTTGACACAATGTATTAACTATCACACTATGCAAATGTGGCAATTTAAAAGATTCAGTAAATTTTACTCTTTTCAAAATAGATACAACTTGTCTGTATTTTTAAATAAATTGAAGAATAGAGAAGATAGCCCCATACGGCTGTGGCAGTTGCTATTATGTCAGTGAAAATATCGCTCCATTCCTAAGCAATTAAAGAATTAAAGGTGCAAGGGCAGAGAAATAGCTCAGCAGACTTAAGTACCTGCTTTGGCAGGCACAGTGACCAGGATAGATCCCTGGTCCCATATGACGCTCCAGCCCTGCCCCTGAGCCTGCAACAGAGACTAGGCATGGTAGTGCATGCCTGTAATCCCAGAGCTGGGGAGGCTGAAAACAGGAGGATCACTATGAATCCCAGCTGCACAGTGAGACCCTGCACCAAATACATAAAACTGAAGAAAAAAAAAAAAAGAATTGAAGGCACTGAACAGGTGTGAGAGCTGCAACAAACACAATATTTTCTATCACACTAAAGACTTGTATGTTTCTACAACAGAGCAAATGCTCTGTCTTTTGAGGACTTATTTTGAACCCAGTTTTAGGATTAGAAATTTAGCTAAAGTTTAAACTGAGATAACTTGTTTTATAGGATTCTGTAAAGTTTCCCAGGTGAGCTGCAATAAAAATTTAAGTAAAATAAAATCAAGGGCCTCCACAAAAATTTTTATGGTGCATTAGGTAGTAAATTTAGTGGTGCAACTATAGAATAGTGATGTTTGCTCTGTTGGTCAGGATCAGAATTTTATGAAGCATTTTTCTATTTTGAATTTGAAGTTGATAAATGAGATGACTGCTGTAGTTTAACAAGTTTCTGGCAATACTTCTCCACAATCTGGATCTTTAAGTTAGAAAAGTCTTTGCTGTCAGTGCATACTGACAGAAAAAATGGTCTCTGCTTTAAGATCTCCAAAGTCACACTTATTCACTTAAAGTAAAGCTTTGTTATTCTGTAAGTTTACTTCTATAAATTTGTGAATGAAAGTGGTTTTAACTGAAGAATAAAGAAATGACAGTATTTTATCCAGTCAGCAGAAGTTGTTACTGAGTCACTTCTACGGATGAGGTCCACCAAGGAAAGAAAGATATTTCCTCTGGCTTGCCATCACTTGGGCTTTCTCACCATTCTTAAGGCTCTTGGCCTCCAAGAAAACTCATGTTTTTATATTTCTGTCAGGGTATTTCCATCCAGCAAATATTTGTGCTCCTTCTCCTGGGACATCTTTCACAAAGGAAGACAGAGAGGTTGCTTTTGAGTGTTTAATTCTCATTTTCATCATCCTCTTCCTGAAGAAACTACACATAGCATCCAATAAAATAAAATATCAAGTTTTCAGTTCTCATTTATATAAGCAAATTAAAGAAACAACTCATTTATAGTTATTAAATTTTTCTATAGGGAAAGTGTTTTCATAAAAATTAAATGGATGTTTTCAAGCACTTATATTTGTGACAACTGCTCTATTCTTAGTGTTTTGGGTTCAAGATAACAGAGGACAGAGCATCTACTATGTTCTGGAAGCACAACTCATATTACTACAATTATGTCACCATATAAACCACTCTACTTTGTTTACCTCAAGTAATACAACTGAAACAGAGAGAAACAAAAGTCTTGTTAAAGATTGATGATTGGCCCCATTTTCCTGGGGGGCATTAAGAGGACGATTGAGACTGGTATGGTGCTGCACACCTGTAATCTCAGTGCTTGGGCGGCTGTAAGCAGGTGGATCACTGTGAGTCTGATCTCTGTAGTGAGACCTTGTAGACCCTGTACTAAATTCATAAAAAAAAAAAAAAGGATTGATGAATAGATTCCAAAGAACTTTTCCAGAAAAAAATCATGATCAAATAAATCTATCTCTATCAGAATTATAGTCAGAGGTAAAAAAAAAAAAACTGTCTTAGCTCGGTCAGAAAAGAAAATTAAAGAGCAAAGTAACATATAGCTAATAAGCAAGAGGGGCCCAGAACTTTCCTGAAAGAGAAAGGGACCAAGAGAGGAAGGGGACAGGGGCAGGGGAAGACAAAGGGCTGGAAAACAAGCAGGAACATGGGCCAGGTGGCCAGCCGTGCATGGGGGCTGGAGTCAGCAGGCACTGCGAACATGTACTAACACAAGAAAAAGTAAGATGCACATAGGAAGCTGTATCAGTGCAGATGCATGCCGGTGGACTGTTAGAGAGAAGTAATGGGTTGCCACGCTACAGCATCTGATTTGCTTGGTGAACACAACAAAGGGAGAGCCCACATGAGCAGACTGTGTCATGCAGAGTGGGGTGGAAGCCCAGGTGATCTAACTCTTCCAATAAATTCCCCCTCAAGGAAAGCATGCGTTTAGGGTACTTTCTTCTTGATCAACAGCAAATGGTTTGGTTGGTAATATTTGAGCACAACTACACTATTAGGAGACACTAAAATGATCAGTAATATTATTTTAAAACTATAATTATAGAAACCAGAAAAGAAATCAACTTGGCAACATGAATGATATGTTATAGACAAGAGCTTAAACTATACCAGAGACACTAACAGGCCGTCCACTGACCAAGACCATGAACACTCTGCTCTTGGTTTAATGACGGAATGATGAGCATCGGATGGTGGCTGCTCCACTTGACAATATAATTCATGTGGTCTCTGTGATACACATAAGCATTTTCAGGCAATATGGTGTGACATATATATTATGGAGGATATTAATTGTTAAATCCATTAAACAGATATTGTTAACATTCTATCAAACAAATAAACCACTAAAGGAAGTGTAAACTGTATTTCTAAGATACAAAAATGGTTCATCCGAACTTTATCACAAGCTAGGGTTTTGCAGTCTGAAATCATATAAAATGTGTGTCACTTCTTGTGGACAATTAGGCCTGAAATGCTTTCAACTAATCAAACCTTTGCAATCTATTAGCCCTCTATTTTAGATACACAGTGTCACCAAAGGCCCATCTTAGAAGCTTGATCCCTGGTCCTCAGCAATCCTGGGAAGTGGTGGAACTTTAAAGAGGCAGAGTCTGTCAAAAGCAGCAGGTAATGTTAGGATGACAGGCTCTTTCTCTTCCTTCCTTCCCTTCCTGGCCCATGGGACAAGGAACTTTCTCTGCCTTGTTCTTCTACTATGATAAAGCACCTCTCCATAGGTCACAAACATATAGGCCAAAAAAATCTTGAACTGAAGCCTCAAAAACTAGAAGCCTTTGCCTGGCCTTCAGCATTTTGCTACCTCAAATGTTCATCACAGTGAGTGACAGTTGGCTGTCACAACGAATTGGTGTCAAGAAGTGGGGACATTGCTGCGGCTGTGTTTAAGACTTCACGGAAAAGCCTTTGACATTGGATTGTAGGAGAAATAGGAAAAAGCTGAGAGAAGTGGTAGAATGCTGTAAGCATTGCCTAGCAGGTGCCAATGTTGAGGGCTTAGAAGGTGAGAACACTGAAGGAGATGCAGACAGTGATGGTTGTACTGAAGGGGTTCTAGATAGAAATGAGAATTCTATTGGGAATTATACTGAAGGCTATTCTTGTTACTGTTTGATAAAATAGTTGGCTATATGAGGTCCATACCCTTGACTTCATGTAGGGATGACTTTAGAAGTGATTTATCTCATAGGTCAAATGTCAGGCAGCAAACATTCAGTCAGTGTCATAGGCATTAGCAACCAGCAGGTTTCCAGTGAATATCAAAGCAAGAGGCATTATTTATGACCTGAAAAGTCTGTAGGTGGTGATCAAATGGTCAGGTTTAGAGTTAGTGCCTTTGAAAGCAAGCCAAGCTTTGCACTGGAGCAGCAGGAAAGACACCCTGAAGAATCTGGAGACAGAATATGTATTGAGGTTATATACCACAATTCAGCAGGGGCCGTCCTTGCCAAAGACAGCCTAGAAAGGATGGTAATGAAGAAGATAAGGAAAATCAAGGAGGTGAGACCAAAGGTCAGCAGCCACCTCAATGTCGGTATCGTCACAACTTCAACTACCGACACAGAATCCCAGAAAACCCACCACACGATGGCGATGGCAAAGAGACAAAAACAGCAGATCAACCAGCTAAGAATTCCTCCACTCCCGAGGCTGAGCAGGGCAGGACGGAGTAAACGCCAGTTTAATGTCTCTACCATCAACTGGTTTAGTTATCCAGCAAGAAAGAAAGAAATAGGAGGGGCCAGGAAGGTGGCTCAGTAGAATAAACCCTTCCCTGGCAAGCACAAGGGCCTGAGTTCAATCCCCAGTCTGGCAAAAAAAAAAAAAAAAAGAATAGGAAATTCCAGCAATAAGAAATGAACAAAAGATTGGAACTGAAAACCTTGCTTTTTGTCCATTGACCAGATAGCTAAAACTATCTGCATTATCTATGCAGCATGGGGGTTTTATTATTTTTACCTATAAAGACGTCTCTTTTTGGTAATGACAAATGTGTATTTTTTTAAAAACTTGGTTTTTCTCAATACACCTTTAAAGGTTTTTGAATTGTTTCATATCAGGTGAAATTGAGATTGTTAGGAACTTCATTTTTAATTTGTAATAAAAGTTTACAACTTGATTTTTCCAAAAAAGTCAACAAGCTGCAAGCACCTGTTAATAGATATCTTAAATAACAACAACAACAAACAAGAATCTGGAGAATTTACATGAACTCATGAAGCACAATCTCAAAGGGTTGAAGTCGAAACCCATTTCAAAGAGCTAATTTCCAGAAAGATTTACACAGCTCTGCTATACTTGTTACCTGTGTTATGCAAGGCCCTGCCTGTTCCATCCTAGCAGTCAATCACATTGCTTCACAGCCTCTCTCTCTACTCTTTTTTCTAATGTGTTTTCTAATCTTCTCAACACTATCCCTCTCCTAGAAGAAAACGAACATAAGTTAACAAAATTGAGTTCTGTCTTCACTTTCTTGCCAGCACTTTCTCTAATGTTGTATTGGCAGCCATCCAGGCCTTCAGGTTGGCATCATCCATGTTAAACTATCATCAAGAGAACCAAAATCCTCAAACAAAGAGAATTATCTACCTAGTGAGAACAATGGACTCCACTCACTGTCATTATTTACATTGGAGGGCCCCAAACACATATTAGCAGAAAAGGTGCATCATCCAATCATTTGGCCAACATCATAAAAGGCTTAATTCCTTCAGTGTGTAAGTTTTCGATGTAGATTAAAAGGCTTTTACACACAGGTCAAGCCCTTGTTTTTTGTGAAATCAGGGATGGAACTCAGGCCCTTGTGCTTGCCAGGTAAGCACTTATTCCACTGAACCATCCCCCTGTCCCCAAGCACTTTCTTTAACAATGGTCTATAGCATTAGTTAACACTGGCAAATACATACAGATGATTAACATTTAAAATTTTATCAAAATTTACACAGAAGCATTTATACATCAAGCACAGTACCACTCCAAGTGAGCAGAAATGTAAAGAACCAAGCAGGTACATAAATGATGACTACATAACTGTCATGGATGCTGGACACTGTAAGAAAGCTCCTTCCGTGTTCTGGTAACACCATGGCAAGCACAGGTGTGTTGAGTGTCCACCTAAAACCCCACGTGATGTTAGGCATCTCTGCAAGCTCAGTTTATCTCAGGAACATCATCCATCAAAGAAAAAATGTGAACACGCAGGGCTTTTGGTGTGGTCTTATTATAGAATAGAAGCATAAAATACAGATTATGTGTTAATCATTACTTATGTTATTTGAATAGCTTCCAGTTACCCAGTTATTAGGAATTAATTTGGGGGGAGTCAAACATTGTACACAGCTCATCTCCGGGGAGCAGTAGGTGGGCCCCAGAGATCTGTGTCACTTTCTCTAGGCTTTGGCCCAGTTATTACATCCTGTCAGGATTCCCTAGCTATCACCGAGTCCCAGTTAATATCAGTATGATCAGGATGCGCAGTGTCCATATGAGAAGCCGCCATGCCCGCCCTCAACTCCAAGACCTTAGGTCAGGTACACCAGCAGCTGGGCAGGAAGGGGTGCACTGGGTGGCTGCCTCTGGGTGGTACCTGTTCACAAGGACAAAAAGCCACTGTGAGACTTTTAGAATAGTGAAAGTGGTACAGTGTAAGATCCAGATCTATTTCCTTTCACCAGAGTGACGTCAAGGAAAAGATACTGACATACCACACTATCATGGAAAGAAAAATCACAAAATGTACCCTAGAGTAGAAGGGACATACTATGGACCTGAGTATTTTTGTAGGCTAAAATGTTCAGTGGCAGTAGACACATACCCTAGTATCATTTCAGGTCTGGTAAGTAACATAGATTTAAAGCATTATATTTGCTATGTGGCTAAAGTTGCAAGGGTACACTCCAAATTTACCAGTGGAATTACCAAAAGGGAGAAAAGAACAAGGAACTGAGGAGCATGAAAGTGCTTTTCAAGTCTGGGTCCTACAGCATTGGCCCTGCAAGGTCCCCGGGTACCACCTTCCTTTGCAGAGAAAAGACGGACACTGCAGACACCCACTGTGCACAAGCAAGGGAGCCCAGTGGGCCCAAATACACTAGCGGTGACAGCCCCTCATTCCACACCTGTCTTCTTGCCAAAGACGGCATACAGCAGGGAAGAGGACGAGGAAAGTCAAGGAGAGGAAGCTCTTGGCCAGCAGTCAATATGCTTGCTGCCTTTGGTACCTCGGCAACCTCAGGTATGGACAGACCCCCGGCAGGCTCTACATCAGAAGGTGGCAAAGAGACAAAAGTGGCAGAAATTCTCCAGCTCCGAGCTGAGCAGTGCAGCCTTAAGCAAATGTCAGCTTCCCATCTGTCTCTTCCATCACCCAGCTGTTCTATGAGAATGGATGAATAAGAAATTGAAGCAACAAAAAGTGTACAAAGAAGTGGATCAGACAATCCCCCTTGAGTGTTTGCTCTGTGACCAGGTAAATATAGCCGTCAACAGCATCAGTTCAGTGATGGTTTTTACACAGACATCTCTTCTGGGTAACACTTGAAAAAAAAAATGTCTGCTCCTTCTCAATAAACCTTGAAAAAATTTTAAATTGTTTTATATTTGGTCAAGTTGAGGTTCTTAAGAACTTCATTTAAAATTTGAAATAAAAAATTGCAATTGGAATTTTAAAAATTAATCAGATGATAAGCACATGTTTAATAAGGTCTTAAATAAGTTTCACAGAAATTTTTGACTGTGGTCAGCACCTCTGATCCCTGTTTTATTCTGAGGGTCAGCTGTATGTCCCTTTTCAGGTAAATCGTGCCCATAAAACAACCACTAAGATAAATAAGAATTAGGGCCCTCAGGGTTTGATCCCCAGCTTTCCCTACAGGCCCCACCCCCAGAGCATTCTGATAGGGCTATTGAGACTGGGTGTGGTGGTGAGCACCTGTAATCCCAGTGCTCGAAAGGCTGAAAACAGGAGAATCACTATGAGTCCAATCCACATAATGAGACCCTGCAGACTCTGTACTAAATACATTAGAAGAAGAAGAAGGAGGAGGAGGAAGAGGAGGAGGGGGAAGAGGAGGAATTAGGTCCCTGCTGCTGTGCTTACGAATTTTTCGGGGCTCACTCTCTTTCTTTCTGCACTGTCACTTCATTCTTTTATCGAAACATCACAACTTACAGTGCTAATTGTGGCTTTTCTTCTCATTTTGCTTTTAGAAGTTTAAGTTCCAGAACTGATTTAAACAATGCAAGTTTCTGGATGCATAATTCTTTTTGTAGCTGGGTTTGCTTCTCAACTAACTGCATAGAAAGACAACTGGGTAGTTGTCTACTAATTCTCAAGTTTCTTCATTGATACTTTTCTTTGTCAGATTCTTCATCTCTGTACTATGTAGGGTATTGAGAGCATGGTTGTCTCTTTAGAGGTCCTCTTCTGTCAATTCTTCTTCTCATTGATCCTTTCTTACCTGCTCATCTTCATTTTCTACATATCCTTTGAGTACTTTTGTGTACCTTATGACTTCTGATCGCAAGCAAATGACTCACACACCCTGTTCTAATCTAATGTCCATCTGGAGTGCTGCGAGCATCCATCTGTCGTCATGAACCAGGTGGTTCGAGTCTGCTCATCTTTATCGGCTCTGATACTACATTACTGATCCTTTATTCTGTTCTGTGTACTATGAACTTTTCTATGAAACGTTTTCAGAGCTGACTTATGCTTATCTATTTTATCTATTAATCTTTTCTTTAAATGCAATTTGAAGATAGCAACTTCATTTGAATCAACCTGGCATTTCCAAGATCAAGTATTAGAAATTTTTTCAAGGTTGGAGGTAATAAATGTGAAGAATTTTGTCTTTTTGCAAGTCAATACCTTCAATATTGAACTAAATTTCCTAGAAGGTACTATACAGGAATGGTTTATGCACCAGAATTGGCAAATGAACTATATAATCTCTAACACCTACACCATGAATTAAATAATATAAATCTGTGGTTTTCTAGTACTCTGAAAGGAAATTTCAGAAGAAGGAGAAGTTAACTTAGGTTGGTACATTGTCCAAGTTTCTAATTAATCATTTTGCCAGTATTAAATGTGCTGCTTAATTGCTCAGAAATCACATTACATTAGCAATACCAAAAGCCATTGAAAATTGGCACAAATGCCATTAACAGATGAAATATCATTTAAATTAAATGCTTCATTTATTTCATTATTTTAAGTCATCACATGAGTTTGGAATAAATGAACATGCAACTTATAACAATTTACTTTTGGCAAGAAATTGAGTCTTCCAGGGACAATAATCTGCACAAACTCTCTCCAAAGCAATGAAAAGCCACCGTCATTTGGCTTTGTTCTTAATGTGCTTTATGATGTTGATAAAGTAAGATATTTCAGCTTGTTGCAAGTGATGAAAGAAAAACTGTTGATTAAATATTAATTGAAAGGAAAACTAAAGCTCAACTTCAGCACCTAAACTTAAAAAAGACCATGTTTCCTCCTTTTCAAAGGGTGTAAGTCAGTGATATTCAAGTAAAATACATTCTATAGGAAAGGGCATAGACAGATTTGGAGGTGTTTGCATTGATTTGTATAAATTCATGATTTGTACTTTTTTAGAGGGGAAAATATAGGCTTGGAAATTATGTAAAAATAATTTAAGATGCACTACATACCCCCCACAAATAATATAATAATTCTATACTAAAAACATGTACTAACGAATATTTAACAATTTTAAAGGAAAAACAAACTAAATGACGTTTCTAAGTTCATGATAAGTAAATGATAAACACTTAGGTTATTCTTTATTATGTTATTATATTTAATAATAGCTTTATAACTGTTTTCTGAAAATGTTTATTTGCAAAAATGACTCTGTGTAGCCCATTAGAACCAAAATAGAAACTATGACCAGGGGTTTATTGTATGTTTCTCTGTCTCTATCTCTGTCTCTGTCTCTGTCTCTGTCTCTGTCTCTGTCTCTGTCTCTGTCTCTGTCTCTGTCTCTGTCTCTGTCTCATGGTTTGTGTTTAGCTGCCTCCTCCCAAGACCTCATGCAGTCACTGGATGAACCAAGGACATTAAGAACAATACCTGGCCTAAGTAGCCTGAATAAGGTATAAATGATGGGAGAACTGTGGCCATCCCTGCTTGCTTACCTGCTTGCTTGCTTGGCTGCCTCCAAGGTAAAGGTTTGATTATGGACTAAAACCTCCTCAAAATGTGAGCTAAGTAAAACGCTCCTTTAACTTTGGGTATTTGGTATTTTGTGTCAGCAGAGAGTAAAGTAACTAACACAGGTGCATTTGTCCTAAAATAATCCAGCAGTTCAGGTGTCATATTGATATATTTCAAGTAGAAATGGAAATTGATAATAAGCCAGGGGTTCAGATGATCAGAACAAGACATTTTAAAGGGACAGTGTTTGTCTTTGCAGCCTTACTTCTTCCTCTCTGTCTTCAGAAACATGAAGTGTTTAATCAATGCAAGTATAGCAGGAAGAAAACTATTCTACTTAGGTAGAAAAAAGGGCTCATCAGCCAGAAGGGTTTACATATTCTCAAATTATCTCTGTGCTTAATTGGCTTGGACATTAAGCTGTCTCAAATCTGGGACCATTTTATGCTTCTGCTTAAAGAGCCATCAGACTGTCATGGCTCAGATAGGGTCTTCTGACATTGCAGAGATTAAGACTTCATACCCTGCTAGTGGTGGAGCCAACGGGAAAGGCCAAGTGCAACACAGTAACAAGAAGAGTAAGTACAGCCTGCTATTGTGTGGATTTTGTATTTTTCCAACATTTATCTGCCTTTAGCTTCCCCACGTCTCCTTCTTCAACATAGAAAATTCAACTAAAACAACCAGACTCATCAGAGGAACAAGGGAGAGGTTTTCTTCCAGGCTCATGACAGTCACTGTGATTTTACAGTTCAGTGCTGTCTCTTTCTTCTGTGTCTGTTCACATTGTACTTCTAAGATATGTTTTCATGATTAATATTTTCCTTATGTCCAGTTTATTCCACAAAAATATTCTTGACATTTTGCTTTAGTTGTCAATGCAATCCAAGTATTTTTCCTTTAGAAGCACATATAGTTAATCAATTTGGGTAATCTAAAAAAATGTTTTCTCTTTGCCCTCAAGAAAAACAATTTTCCTTATTTAGTTTATAAATTCAACTACAGTTTGAGGGTTGAATTAGACCTTCATAGGCTTTAATGCACCATAAATATTTCAGTGTCTAAAAGGCAACATTTCCTAGGCTCCAACTGGCTGGACGATTCCCTTCAGAGTGCCTCTCCTGGGAGTGAGAGATACCTGCCTCCAGGCAAGTGCCATGAAATCCTCAAGGTGGCTCTTACTAAGAAAACATAATGCAGAATTAGAGTTTTCTGAGCAAGACCTCACAGGACAGGTTTGTGCATCCAGATCCTCACTCACCAAGAACCATGCAGGAAGTAGAGGCAAGTTGATCTATGATCAGATAAAAAAAATATCCATTGCACAAATTCTTTAGATACTGAAAAATTCAATTTCACAGATGAGCTTGACACTCTTCTGAGTACCTGGAAGCAGCTTAGTGCATCACTTTGAATTGTCTTGTCCTTCAGTGAAGCAAGGGACAAAGCAATGGAGTTAGAATGATGGGAAGCCTTTCCCGCAAATGGAGACATCATAACTTGGGAATTTTGATCTTCCCGACAGTACACAAAACAATGGAGATTTTGAGCTCACTCAACTCCAGAATAATCTACATGAAAAGTTTAACACTCTAAAAAGATTAATTTCTATAACAGTATTTGGAATGGATAATTTGATATTTATATTTCTGGTGAGTCACATGAAATATGGATGATACACAGCACAAAATAACTTGCCATTTAATTTAGGTGCAGATTTGAATTCCATGTGGAGGGATGGTAGCGCCAGTGCAATCGCTGCCAGCTTCTCATTCATGTGGTCTCGTTGTACTCTTTCTGTACACTGAAAATCTTAAAAGTTCATTTTCAACTTAGCATTTGCTTATTTCATGTTTTCTTACTTTAATAAGAAAAATTGTGTCTAATAATTTGAGAATCACCTCAAATATGAAGGCCTACTATACTAGGACCGTAATAATCAACATGACATTTTATGCATGAAACATTGAACCAGGTATCTGAGGAATATGAATTAACTGCACTCTGAAACTATGCTTCAATGAAACAAACGCAGGCTCTTCAGGAAGCAGGAAGCAGACTGACTCCTTCACACATCTTCCTCCTCTACTGCCCAGATCATTTATAAGTCCTGAAAATTCTGACTGTAAAATCCATTTTATTCTCAGATGCATTTATTAGTTCTCTGCCCCATAAACTTTAATTATTGGAACATTTTAATGCCTTCTACAATCTATTACCCCATGGAGACTAGACAGAAAATTTATAGATAGTGGGCAACGCTTTACCTTCCAAATTACAGGAGAGTCCTGTTATATGTGTTGATAGTGCTGTCTTGCTTGAACCTTTATACTTATTAGAACTGCAGTCCACTAGGTACTTATCTTAGGTCCATATCCATAACTAGAATTTAGAGCCCATAACAACTATAATCTCCTTGTCACTTTTTCAACTCATGATCAGCTTTGAATTTATTAAATGTTGAATAAATCATGGAGGAATAAATAAGCATTCTTGGCTGTTTTCTAAGTTTATGAAATAATCTTTTCCGAAGTAAAATAATACCTAGAGTGTCTAATATGCTAAACTTCTACTAAAGATTAAGATTGTTACAGAATTCTTCAAATAATTTGACCAAACACACTGTTAAATAACAAATGGTAACAGTGAGAGAACACTGAGTACAGAAAATCCTTTTTTTTTTTTTTTTTTTTTGTCTTTTTTTTTGAGACAGGGTCTCACTGTGCAGTTCAGGCTGGCCTTAAGCTCACTTTGTAGCTCAGGCTGGTCTCGAACTCACAACAATCCTCCTGCCTCAGCCTCCCTAGTGCTGGGATTACAGGCATGCGCCACCACGCCCGGCAAAATTAGGATTTCTTTTTTTTTTTTTTTTTGTGGAACCGGGAATTGAACTCAGGCCCTTGCACTTGCCAGGGAAGCACTTATCCCACTGAGCCATCTTCCCAGCCCAGAAAATCCATTTTTTTGTCAATATATTTTCCTTCTCTGGGACCAAATGATAAATGGGCAAAGCATAGTCAATAGAACAAATTTGATCCCGTTTTTGTATTTCTGTGAGTTAAAAATCATGCTTGTATTTTAAGTGATTAAATTGATTTCTATAAAATAATATTTTAGGAGAAGTGAAAATTCTATGGCATTCAAATTTCACCATTTACAACTAAATTTAAATTATATATAATGATGTAATGTTGAATGGGCATTATTCAGCTCATAGGTCGTGGCCGCTGATATTGCTGTTTTAACTAGTAGTACAAAAAAGTTTGTTACTAGTAATGCCCTTTGTGGAAAATTAAAGTGAGTAAAACTAATGGTTTAGAAAGAATATAGTTCTGATAGTTATGTGACCCCAAGATGAAGCCCTAGTTTTCTTCTTAACTTAATGACCTTGAGGACAGGCAGAGCCTCTTTTCCTCTTCACTTTTTCCTGTCTTTATTTTTTGAGAATTTGTTTTATAGTGAAACCATATCCACAGAGAACAAGGCATGACCACATCATGTACTAGTTACTACTATCGTGGCCCAAAGAAAGTCTGTTCAACATTTGCAAAAGCACAAGCCAAATACCCTTACTACCATTCCATTTGAGAAATAGATTCCCCACCTCTAAACACAGGACATTTGATAAATGTGTTTCAGTGGAGCACTTTCTCTGTGTTAATGATTTTAAAACATGGCAGGGATTTTGAGCCTTGCTGACTTTCAAATCCTTCACTTGAAATTGCTAGATGATTCTAGACTGGACTCAAACTCAGCTTTGGGTTAGAGTCTACCAAAGAGCATATCAAAAAAGCCTGTGGTAGACAATCTTCTGTTTGTTTGTTTTTGTTTTTTCCTGCTTTATTTGATCATGAGATTCCAGAATTTCTTTCTCTGGAAAGTATATTTGCATGGGTACTTATCTGTAGAACAGAAAATATTTTTTAAAGAAACCAAAGGGCACAGATTTATGAGTGAGCAATTGCTGTTTTTAATGCTCACATCCTATGTAACTGCATTAAATCTCTTTCAATTTTCTGAACGTTTTAACTCTTCAAACTTCAGGTTCCTGACTATATGTTAGATTCCTTCTCATGTTGAGTTTAAGCCATAAATGAGAGCAGCAGAGGTAGGTACCCACCACGTCCTGGAATAAAACACATCCCAATGAGGTAAAACTGGTTTTCTTAAAAGGCTTGGTTTTCTAAGATGTGATTTGTGAGCTAACAGAGTCAAAAATCCACATAGCACAAATTAACCTCTAAATGAGAAATTTTAACAAGCTAGCCTTATCTTGGGAGAAAATCTAATTACCAGCTATTTGTTGTTCGATGGAAGGAAAATTATCTTGAGTGTCTATTGGGAAAGATAGAAAAATCTTCTGCTGCTTTGAAGCAAGCCCTCCTGAAGAGCATTCGTGTAAGTAACATCCTAGGCTGTCACTAAATAAACACACGAGTAGACACACGCAAGACCCGTGCAGACAGATTAAGTAGCAGGCTTGAAATACCTACACAGTAGGAAAACCTGAACAGAACTGCAGGGACTTCCAGGGCTGGGCCCCAGTGGCTCTGCTTAGCGCTCAGCGTTGGCCAGACACCATGGGCTGGCAGGGCTGGGCCGGGCTCTGCCAGGCCTATCACTGCTGGAGTTATCAGCTGATCCTTAGCATAGCCTGTTCAGCTCCCTCGTTAGGAGCTTCTGGTCTCGTAATGCCAAGACCCGAAGTTGAGACCCAAAGGGAGAAGCTAGGAGAGATTCTGATGGAAGAAGATGGAAAGCGAAGCCAAGCTCCTGGATTTCTAGCACAGATCTGGCGCGGGTGGCCGGCTGGCCCTGTGATCTGGAGGAGACGCGTGCTGGGCTGCTTGGCCGTTAAGTTAAAGGAACTAGCTAGAGCTCAGACTCTGAGCGCAGATCTTTAATATGTTGGGTTTAAAGGAAACTGGGATTTTAGAGAACAGCTGGTTATATTTTATTCAGTAAAATTTTAGCTCAGTACTCCAGAGCTACGTCCTATATTTATAGGATTATATTTTCAATTACATGAATACTAAACATATTTATACTTTAAAATAGTTTCAATTGAAAGCTACACATCTTTAATTAAGTGTGCTCACATAATACATAAAGATATACTTTTAGAGTTATGATAAGGGATCTGATTTTGTTTTCTTGTTTCTTGTTTCTTGGCTTGTTTTGAGGCAGGGTCTCACTACTAATTGAGGCTGACCTTGAACTCACTATGTAGCCCAGGCTGGCCTCAAGCTCTCAGCAATCCTCCTGCCTCAGCCTCCCAAGTGCTGACTTAAAAGGAGCTGCAACATACCTGGCTCTGTTTGCTTGCCTTATTTCTGCATGCACACATGTTAAGGACTGTAAAGGAGAAACCATTTTTTAGGGACAGCATGCAACATGTAAATTATTTTTATCCTAAGATACAACTACCACAAAAAGCTCACTTTTGTGATGCGATTTTGTTGCTAATGTGAATGTTAAACAGTTGGAAATTTATTTGCTAGGAAGCCCTCTCAACTGGATTATGAAACAATAGAATTTAAGGCATGTAAAGAGCTATTGGAGTAAACCATGTCAAAAATATTCATTGTAAAATCCCTTAACATGTATTTATATAAATTGAGTCATTAGAATTTATGGTGTGAATTATCAATGTAGTAAAAGAAAACAAATCAGCAGATTAAGATGGTCACATGCCAGCAACCAATCCTGACTCTTCAAGAAAGTTAATACAAAGAGTTCAGATATTCAGATAAGATTCTCTGTGATGTTCCTGAATACAAGTTATTTGGATGAATAAAAGTTTGATGTATACATACAATGGTGACCTAGGAAGAACTAAAGTAGTATCATAAAAAAAAAATTATATCCCACAAATTGTCTCAAGCTGTTTTTTAATAAAAATAATTGAAAGACCAGAGCTATTGTAGACATTATCAATAAAAGCCTTTGTGATATCATTTAATTGACAAGTACATGTGAAGACAGTCATGAATATTTTTTGGTTGAAGGCATTGTTACTGTGCTTATTGTTCTGTGTATTTGTTCTACTCTGGGGAAAAAGGAAATCTGTCTGGTGATAACAGAACAAAGGTGAAGAAAGAGAAGGAGTCTCAGTAGGACAGAGCAGTGAGCCCTAAATGTTACTACTTCTGACATCTGTAACTAAATAACTTAGAATGATTTTGGCAGTTTTCATTAAATATTGGCTTTCAGAGTGTTTTATTATAAAGAGAGTTTTTATTTGTAGAGACAGAAGACAGAGATAACGCTAGGTCAAGACACAATTTATGAACTAGCAAGCAGAGTATCGTAATGAATTCTACTTGAGTAAAGAAGATAATAATGTGAGAAACACTGTCTCTCGCTGTTCTCCTCTACAGACCAAACTCTGCAGACACGTGGGCATATCAACAAACATGCTTATTTTGCTGCCTGCCAGGAACACAGTTGGCAGGCATTAAGGTATTCTAACCCTATGCACATGTTTTCAGGTGTGGAATTAACCAATATCATCCAGACAACTTGGCTTATCCCATGAAGAATTTTTAGGAATGTGTACCCCTTAGAAATTTTAGAATTTTATTTCACTGAAGTTTCCTTTAATGGCACATAAAAATGTTATTATACCTTATTTCCAGTTAATAAACTGAAACATAATTGCTACTTTTCCAAACACCATGTCTGATTTTTATCCATTTCCTTATGTAATGTACTGATTATCAGAGCACTGTTCAACATAAGTAGCAAAGCAGCATAGAAATTAAAACTATTTAAGAATGTTGGTATTTCAATACTACTAACACATGGGAAGCTTTTCTACTACTATTCAACAAGTTGAACAATGAAAATGCTTAATAATGTACATAAAGTTAGTATAAATTTAAATGAAGATTTACACTGATAAATATTAAAATGCTTATAAAATTACTTTGACAATGTTTCACTTTAGTATTTAATAAAATGTCTATAATAAATAAAGTGTTTTCAAAGTGCAGGCTGAGAGACTCAGATATTAAGTTTGAGTTTCTCAGTTATGATTTCTCAAAAGTTATAATCATATATGGCTGGCTGGGAAATGACTGATAATTAGATTTGATTAAAAAGTCATTTCTTCAGTTTTCTTATTCTCCTTGTGTACAGTACATTAGTTTGCTCTATCCAGAATGTCCCAGAATCCCATTTCACCAGCATAATGGCTTGTGGAGGGCCTATCTCAAATCAAGGTAAATTCTAGTTGTGTTCTTGCTGAGAAGGCTTTCCAGTTTTCTTCACTTACAAGACTCTATCATTCTTAACTCCCAGCACCATATTAGACAGTTATTCAGCATTTATTTTATTCTAGCCTGTTTAAAAGTACTCTCTGTGACACACACCTGTAATCCCAGAACTCAGGAGGCTACATAGGAGGATCACTGTGAGTTTGAGGCCAGCCTGGATTACAAAGTGAATTCAAAGCCAGCCTCCTGAACAACATGGCAAGAACCTGTCTTAAAACAGGGTATACTTAGAAGTATTTATTTACTTATATTATAAAGATTGGTATGAAGGGAATTGTTATTCTGTTATGTAAGTGCTAGCCCTGGAACCCCAGGCACACTGTGCTGGCATGATGGTACATGCCTGTACTTCCAGCAACAGGGAGGCTGACACACAAGGATAGCTAAGAGTGCAA
The DNA here is from genome assembly GCA_004027165.1 of Ctenomys sociabilis. Taxonomy (NCBI): domain Eukaryota; kingdom Metazoa; phylum Chordata; class Mammalia; order Rodentia; family Ctenomyidae; genus Ctenomys; species Ctenomys sociabilis. The sequence continues at coordinate 23,179 of PVKA01007126.1, forward strand.
GATGCGTAGTGAGATACTGTCACAAATAAATAAATAAATAGATTTAAAAATTAAAGCAGTTAAAAATGATATTAGTTACCAAAAGGAATAATGTCATGAATTCAGCAAAATAATCCAATATAGTCCAATAGTCCACAATAGTAGTGGGTTTTCCGTAGGACTGGCAATGTCAGAAGTTGTTGTCTTGAGCCTTTCATGGCTTAGCCTGTTAACATGGCTTTACTTTTTCTTTTTTTTTTTTTTTTTTTTTTTGTCTTTTTGAGACAGGGTCTCGCTATCAGTTCAGGCTGGCTTTAAGCTCACTTTGTAGCTCAGGCTGATCTCAAACTCACAACAATCCTCCTGACTCAGCCTCCCAAGTGCTGGGATTACAGGCATGCGCCACCATGCCCGGCTACATGGCTTTACTTTTTATACCTCATTTTTATACTTTTCTGCTGGATGGTTAAGACCAAGATAAATCAAGACCTATATAACAAGAAATGTAACTTTTGTATCTACCAAGGTCAGTGAAGTCCCCTCAGGATTTACCCTGAAACACTGTACAATAGCTTGTAGATCCTTTATCAGAGCACAGGAGAATCTGTACTGTAACATCCTGTAACTCAGTTGTGTCCCAAATTTACTGATCAAGGAGATTATGGGGCCACAAAGGAAAGTGAGCAATGATGTACAGCATGCCTAAGGAGAGTCACATGGAGACAAAACATTCTCTCAGGCTTTCACAGACAGCAAATTGGTCAGAAAATGGCTGTGACTCATCTGTATGGCTGACACTGACAAAGGATCTACAAACTGTGGTGAATGGCAATGCAATACCCGTCTCTGACAAAACTAAGTGCAAAAAAGCAGATACAAATGAAGGACCACAAGGAGTCGGGAGATGTCTTAGTGGAATAAGCACTTCCCTGGCAAGCATAAGGGCCTGAGTTCAATCCCTAGCTCCGCAAAAAAGAAAAAAAAGAAAAGAAATACCATTTTGTATAAGTATATACAAATAGTAAGGATATATATTCTTTCTCTTAATTCAATGAGAAGAAATATACTAATAGTGTTTGGACAGGATAGCATGTCTGCCTCTTTTAATATGAATAACCACTATGAAGAAAACAATATACAATGTATTAATTATTGAAACTGTCCTGCTAACCTGTTTTGAAACTGTCTCTTTGGTATTTGTTTCTCAATAAAATGAATTTAAAAAAGGAAAAAAAGGAATAATGCCATTACGTATCACAACAGAATAAAAGAGACTTATAAAATAAAAGATAATTGGTTTGTTTCTCCCAGTATAGCATCACTCATGAAGACAGCGACAGCCTAGAATACTTTATGTTGCAATAATTCAATTGTTTAAGTCATATTTTGTGCTTTTATTTAGGGTGTGAGCACTGCTTAATGAAGCAGTTATTCAGTTCTAGCACTGAATCGCATTGTCAGACAGTGCAGGCAGGTGCAAGGCTCTTCATTCAGGCCTTAGAAGGATAAATTGCTCAAGGAAAAAATCATAAGCATCAGGGAACTAATGGGAAGTTGGCTAGGTTATAAATGGTCTAATTCAAAGTTGTAATGCAAACACATGCTAAAATATTTTTCTGTGCATGGGGATTGAAATCTCATATGCAAGTGATTAAATTATTTTACTCTATCCTTTTCTGTGTTTGTTTAGTTGTCAACCCCATTTAAAGCAGTGATTTAGGGGACTTAATTTATACACAAACAATACTATAAAGAGACCAGAAATGATAGAAGAGTCCTACAGTGCCTAAGTGGCTCTGTTTCTAAGAATTGAAAGTGGATGTTTTTGTTTCTGATGTTAGCAGCCAGTCTCGGTGCACAGGTGGTTTTATTAAAGCATTTGGTCAGCCTGTGTGAAAAAATTATGTGCCAGCTTTGTCTCCATTATTATTCATAAAGCTTCATGCTTTAGAAAATCTACACTACAGCCCTTCTTTATCTCTTCCTTTTATAACTACTGCAAAGCTAGGTCATTTATTTGGGACACAAATCGGGAAGCTATTTTCTGAGAGAATGATGCTCTGCTATGCATAAGGACCACAGTCCTCTACCCCATCCCCAGCTGCAAGGCATGGAGGCTGCTTGCAGATCTTAGACTGTGTGAACCATGCTTCTGTCAACAAGTGCACCTGTGAAGGGCTTTCTTTCAGTTTTTCAGGAAGATACATAGCAGGGGAGTAAGTGGCTGGATCAGAGGGCCCTTCCAGTTTTATTTTTGGAGAATCTTCACATGATTTCCATAGAGGTTGTACTAGAGTACACTCCCACCCAAAACATAGAAGTATTCTTTTTCCTGAGGCCTCTCTGACCTTCATTGGTCTGACATGTTGATGGTAGTCACATTCTGTCACAGTGACTTTCATCTAGAATAGAAGACCATAATAAATGCTGGCACAAAGGCTGGGGTAACATGGAATTTCAGTGCTGCTTTAATTTATATTCCTTTAACGGCCAGTGGTGTTGAACAGGTCTCCATGCATTTATTCACCACTTGAGCTCCTGTGAAGTCTGTTCATATCGGTTGCCCAAGTTTTGATTTGGCCTAATATTCAGGGCTGCATTTCTTGAGTTCATTATGTGTCCCATGCATTACTCCTCCATCTGAGAACTACCTATTGTGTTCCACATTCTCTAGCTTGTCTCTTCATCCTGTTTGTTGTTTCTTCTTTAATTTTATCTTTTATTGCCTTAGATCCTATATACATGTAAAAGAGAAAAAAACCCATCATATTTGTTTTCTGAGTCTCCTTTGTCTGAATGGTGCTTTCACATCCCACAGCTCTTGCTCTCATTTATCTCTTCTCTATGACTGGATGCACTTCGTTCTGCAGAAATGCCATGTGTCTTCATGTCTTCACTCACTCACAAATGGATGGGTTCCACAGCTCGTGCCTAATGGTGCCACGGGAGCACGGCTACACTGTTCAAAGTATCTTATGTTAAAATATGAACTCATTTAATATTTATAACCACAGTTATATATATATATATATTTTTTTTTTTCTCAATGACGAAAGTACTACAAACAGCTACTAAGTGACTTGTGCAACATAACTCATGGAGTGAGTGATAGGGATGTAAACAAAATAGTCTGACTTAAGTTCATTCTTAGTACCTGTCAGTAAATGTTAAATTTTAGCCTGTGCAGATGAGCGACACATGTGTCACATGACAGCTTCAGTTTCAAGCTATGCAGGCAGCTAGGATGCTCCAAGCTTTACAAATCATTAATATATGGATGCCTGTATTTTTCCATGCATCTTTGTATGAATCAGGTATTTATCTAACAAGTATTCACTGAGTTTCTACAATGGATCAAACCATAAGACCATAACAATAAGAAAAGAGATTCTGTAATTTTATGAAGTTTACATTATATCAAGAAAACATTAATAAGTAATTAAACGTGTGGTCAGTAATATGTAATCTTTTAAAGAAACCACAAGAGAAATTTATGGGAGCTATTTCAATGTAAGGGGACTACTTTGAGTAGAATTTGAAAGAGCTTTTCAATAAAGATTGAAAGAAATGAAGAAACAAATTATGCAAACTTTTGGAGAAGATGACAAAGGTAGATGGAAGAGAATGTATAAAAAATGCACTGGATTGAGTGCACTTGCCATGATTGAAATATAATTAAAACTTACTTAAAATCAGAGTGGAGTTGAAGGTCTGAGATTAGTAAAAGTTGCTTCTAAGTAATCAGGAGCCATAATGAAGATATGAGATTTTATTCCAAGTGTAATGAGAAGCCATAGTGTGTTTTAAGGCAAAAGAAATTAAAACTTGAGTTTTAAAGACATTTTTTTGAGGTGTGAATAATAAACATAAGACTGAAATAAGAAGAATTGATTCCATTATTATTGCTCTGATTATTATCACTCTGTAGTACATGGTCTACATGGTCTCACTACACAGATCGAACTCATAGCGATCCTTCTGTTTTCAGCCTCCCAGGCACTGATTACAGGCACACACCACCACCCCTAGCCTCAATCAGTGTCAGCACACCCTGGGGGCCGGGCCGTAGGCCATGCAGGGCATGGAACCCTGGTCCTTGCATTTGCCTTAGCAGGTGCCATAATCTGCTGAGCTGTCTGGCTGGCCCTCCATTATCCCTGCATACTGAGGGATAATAGTATTACTGAGTCACACGGTAGTTTTATTTTATTGATGAAACTCAATACTGAGTCTTATAGTGGCTGTACTAAATCCTGATTTTCACCAACACCACATAAGGGCTCACTTTCACCACATCCATGCCAGCACTTATTATTATTTTGTATTCTAGATGAAATTCCTTGTGGCTGTGTTGAAACGGAATCTTCATCTAGGTTTTATTTGGATTTGCCCTGATGGCTAAAGGTGTTGACCATTTTTTCACATATTTCTGTCCTTTTCCTTAGTCTTTTTTGAAAATGACATGTTGAGTACATAACTATTTCATTTTTTGTTCTGGTATTAAAAGTTTACATTCAGTCTATAACTCGGATATGAGCCCACTGTCAGGAGAGCATCTGGACAACCGTTTCTCAATTCCACACCCTGTTGCTACACTCTGTTAAATGTTTTTTTCTGCTGAGAGAACTCATTATGTTTTTATCTCACTCATGGGCCTATGCAGTGCTTGCTAAGCCACTGGAGTCTCACCAAGGAGAAGCCCTAGAAAGGCCTTGGGCTGGCCCCATACCCATCTGTCTTGCCCTGTGTTCCAGTAGCTCCAAGGTCAGAGCTCCTGTCCTACATGCCTTCTTGTGGTCCTGTCCATCTTCCATCCTGAATTTCATCAAGCAAGCCATTACTTTGATATTTTCAAGATGCACACCATGTACACTAGTTGTCTTCTATACTTCACATGTCATTTTGAAATGGAAACTCACATTAATTATGCAAATACTTTTAACTTCAAAATTGAATAGTATAATTGAATAAAAATAGGTTAGTGCAATTTTGATGAACTAATGTTACTCTAAGGACAGTGTCCTGTGCAACAAAATTTTAATGGTGAGGACTTTTCCTATGGTCCATATAATGACAGTATTAAAAATTACTCTCCTCTCTAAAAGTCTAAAGATTAAATAAAGTATGTGAAATATATCCAATACACTTGATATCAAAATAATGAATAATGATAGTTAATTAGAGCAAGCAAACAAAAAGTTTAGCCTTTTAATTTCCCCAGCATGCTGCCCTGCAAGACTTTCCAAAAGCATTGCAGTAAGGGAAACAAATTTGGAAGAACCTGGAAAATTTCCTAAGCTGAAAGGACAACACTGGGAATCTGCCAAGAGAAACAAAGAGAGAATTCCAAGAACAGAGAATCAGAAGAGAAAACTATCAGAGAAAGAATTTATAAAATATTCATGTGATTCCTCTGATCTGTGCATTTGTGTAAGGAAACTGCTTAAGCCCATGGAAAGATCACACTAAAACATTGCAATTTACAGTGGCTGGAAAAAAGCTTCTTACTGGGGCCAGACTCCAAATCTCATGGCTGACCACATCTCTGAAGCACGGTGAATCTTGCCTCTGTATACTGAACAATGCAGCTCACATTAAGCATTTCTGTGATTTTTCCTAAGAAATTTTAAAAACCAAACCCAAAATATCAACTGAGTGTAAGTAATTTAACAGAGCCCCAGATCAAAATTTCAAGGCATGTATTGGAGTGTAAAATTATCTAGGATTTCAGAATGGAAATTTCATCATGTCTGCATTTAATTAAAAATTACCCAGAATTCAAAAGAAACAGGCAGGGCAGTCCATAATGAAATAAAAGATCAACTGAATCCAGCTTAGATCTGAAACAGATGTTAGAATTAGCAAATAAGGATGCTGAACTAGTGAACAAAAAATGAGAAGAGCCTGAAATTTTACACCAGTGTGAGCAATGAGTCCGATGACCATGATTTGTGAATTTTTTGAAGAAGACGTGAGATTCCTGGCCCAGAGGATTTTATTTCTCACTGATGAACAGATAGTATGAATCCACATTTGCACTTATTTCTCTTACCCTGGCTTGGGTGTCACATGGACAAGAACTATTCAGTATCATACCACCCGCACACTGGATTTCATCGCTGCTGAGGAATCCTACTTAGGAAATTAAATTTCATATAATGCAGTGCCAATAATCCTACATTTTTACTCACAGAAAAGCATTATGTTTACTACTGATGATAAATCTTTATTTGTTCCAGAGCAAACTATTGTCTTTTCTACAGCTGTTTGCTGTACAACCATCCTTAATAAAATAGACAAATTAGTTTCTCCACTGGGAAGAGTATATGGCCACAGGAGAGCCACACGGATTGTCTCCCACTGACCACCACAGTCACCGAGGTATAATGGCTTCTTAGCATCTACTAACATTTATGTTCAAATTTCCTGAGTCATCCTTGAAATCTTCTACACTGGAGTAGTGTCATGTGGCATCTCTTAAATCTTCACCATATGTTAATCATCCTCATGTTTTGTACTGCCTGTTATGGAATCTGGGGCTTAAACAATTTCTTTTAGGTTTCACTAAAGCATCTTGACTAAATTCAGATGAATATGTTAGTAAACAAGCCTTCAAGGATAAAGCTAGGCATTCCATGTTGTATCACATCAGTGCACCCTGCCATATTTATTTTTCTATTGGCTTAAGAAAAGTTAATTTTCAGGCTCAGGTAGTGAAATCTAATTGAACATCTAAAGTTTTTATCGTCCTACAAAAAAACTCATACAAAATATAAAGTTTGTATTTCAAGTCAGTTTTTTATGCAGTGGTATTAGCTTGGATCCAATATTTACTGTATTTACTATGAAAGGTGAATTAATTTTTAAAAAGTATTCACTGTATATTTATTTATTAGATGTGATTGTTTTGTAGGAAAGAATTTTTCTTAATCTTATATTTATTTGATTACCATGACATAATTCCTATTAGATTTCATCCTCTGAGAAGTGTGTGTTCATCTCAGATGCCCATTTCTGGATTGGGTCTTTAAATTTTGGGGACCTAAAATTTTTTAGTTCTTTCTAAATTCTAGAGAGAAGACCTTTGTCTGAGCACTTATTAGTTAAGATTTTTTCCCAATTTGTGGATTATCTTTTTACTTTGTTGGTAATTTCTTTTGACTTGCAAAAACTTCTCAGTAAGAGGAGGTCCCAGTTGTTAATTCTTTCAAGTATTACCCAGGCGATTTGATGTTTGTTCATGAATTGTTTGCCTGTCCCTACGTTTTCAAGAGTTCTTCCTACTTTCCATTCCAGGAGATTTAGTGTTTCTGTTTTAATGCTTAGATCTTTAATCATTTGGACTTTAGCTTAGTGCATGGTGA
>PVKA01007126.1:30621-79615 GCA_004027165.1 Ctenomys sociabilis
CTTTTTTTTTTTTTTTTGCCAGTACCATATTGATTTTATCACAGAGGCTTTGTAGTATAATTTCAAGTCAGAAAACTTCTGACATTGCCAGTCCCATGGATAACCCACTACTATTATGGGAATGTTTTGTTGAATTCACACACCTACAATATTTAAATGGCAATAGAATACCCATCTCTGACAAAACTAAATAAGAAAGGGAATACAAATGAAGGATCATTTCATATCTGTATATTCAAAATAGTAAAGATAGATATATTGCTACTTTCTCTTAATTCAATGGGAAGAAAGATTTGTACTAATAGTGTTTGTACAGCATATCATGTCTGAATCTTGTACTATGAATAACTACTATGAAGACAACAATATGCAACATATTAATTATTGAAACTGTCCTACTCATCAGTTTTGAAACTGTCTCATTGCTATTTGTTTCTCAATAAAATTAATAAAAAATAATAATGAGGCAAAGTAAAGTTTAAAATAGCTATCATTCTCATTACAGTTAATATATCTTAGTTACATCTAAAGAGAGCTCCAAGTGGCCTAATATTGACTTACATAAAATAATTTAGGGATGGTGAAATAGCTCGGTGCTTTAAGCACCTACAAGGCAAACACAAGGACCTGGGTTTCATCCCCAGTACTGCATGCTGTGCTGGCCCAGAGCCTAGTCATGCTAGTGAAACTGGGCCTGGTGGTGCACACCTGTAATCCCAGAGTTGGGGAGGCTTAGGCAGGAGGATCATTATGAGTCCAAGCAGTGCAGTGAGACCTTGTACCAAATAAGTAAACAAAGCATTTAACAATAAAATAACTTAAATAATTGTGTTGGCCATTTCAAAACCACCAGGATTAAATCTCGAATAGAACTGAAAGCTATGCAAAGCCTTCAGCCCATTTTTAGAACAAACATCCCAAAAATTATGAGCCTTTTAATATCTCAGCAGCTCAGAGGTATTTCAGCTGACTACAATGATAAGCTAATTGCAAAAGGGAAAGAGAATGTAGAGCTACTGTTGTGAGAGAAATACTAGGCCATGGACAAATGTAGGGGTGACCTATTTCAGAGGCTGGCTTCAGAGGAAGGCCCTATTACAGTTAGGCCCCAAATGAATTGTACAGAGCTACTGTGGTGACGACACTACTGTAGCCCCTACACTATAAGATCATGTTACTTAAAAATGTTCTGCACTAAACATATGAGCCTTAATATTTACTTGAACATTACTCTCTGTTGGCAAACTACAAATGTTTTGGGTAAAATAAGATTGTACTGGTATTGGTATTAGGGCTACAAAGAGAGCAGCCCATGGAGATTTGTTACACAATTCTGTTATATACATTCAAAGATTTCCATTAAAAATCAGTGAATCAGTTACAATTTTAATAAAATAAAATGTTATGACAAATCTTGTCACTTTTGGAACTAAATACAGACTTGAATTTTGACAGAATCTAATGTAAATATGTAAAGAGTATTTGGACATTAAATAATGTTTTTTCTTTAAAATTTTTCCCAAGGTATTAAAAATTGCATTTGTATATTTTCTCTTTCTTGACAGAAGTAAATTGTACGATCATCATTAAGTGTTGTAAATTATTGATTATTAAAGCAGACTCAGAAGCAGTAATTTTATTTAGCATTGATTGGTAATACTGTAAACTTGCTTTTATTAATTATTGATAAGAATATCCCAAAATTAGTAGTCATTTTATGTATTTAGCATAGGATCTGCAGGGTCTCACTGCACAGATCGAACTCATAGTGATTTTTCAGTTTTTAACCTCCAAGGGCTTAAGTTACAGGCACACAGCACCACGTGCAGTCTCAGTAGCCGTCTTACTGTGTCCCAGGGGTGAGGCTGGCACAGAACTCAAAATTAGTAATTATTTTAAATTCATAATTACAGAAAATAAAGGGTCAGAGTTATCATCCCTGAGGCAATTTTAGGATTTGAGATGGAGTGTATAAATGAAGTTCAACTATGGATTCCAGTCCAGCCTCAACTATAAAAGCAAAATTATGTGATGGCTTCATTTTACTAGGATAGAAAATAAAATTCTGGGTAAATTAGATCTCTATTTCTGTAAGTGATTATTGGGTGGAGGACTTATGGCTATTACACTTCCACCAACAAACGTATATTCAATAAATTCTATATTCACTGATATTTCTTAGTTATATTAAATTTTAAATGTAAAAGGTAAATAATCTCAAGATAGATTTGCAGAGAAACAATGTTAAAGCATAACAAAGATGTTGATCTTTTAAAAAAAGGCATAGAGCTTTTTATTTTCTTTAATTAATATAATATTTTCAACATATTTTATTGGAATCTGAGCTACACCAGAGTAATTGAGAAACCACAGGAAAAAAAAAAGTGTTTTTGTACATAAGGGACTTTTACCGGGCTGGATCTGAGAGGTCTCCCAAATGTAGACGGAGACCTTACCTCACTCCTGGTGGGGTGGGGAGGGTAGTTGCCTGCTGTCACATAATTGCAGACTTCTGTTGTATCAGTGCGAGGCACACAGAGGTTTATGTGTGCCTGAAACCATGCACTGAGTCTCAGAATGCAGCTCAAGTCACTGAGGAAGCTCTTTCTGGACAACAAAGGTGGACATTCGTGCCTTGAAAAGAGCTTTTAATGGATCATAAGACGCATTAAGGACACAGAGATCAAAGAGGGAAACACTTTCAAAGTATGTCTGTATTTAGGATGCATTTGACTGAATCAGAATGTTGTAGCAGAAAAATTTAGAGAAAGAATTTAGAGACCAATAGTATCCAAATAGAAGTGAGCTGGAGAATATAAAATAAATTATTAAATTCCTTTTTTTTCTTTCACTACTACTTCTTTTAGTGCTGCCAATTCTTTTTTCCCCAAGTTGTGGTATTCCCAGTGGATCCCTGGGTAAGCAAAGATCACACACAGCCCATGCGTCCATGTAAAATTCACTTTACATTCTAGTAATAACTCCTATGGAAATACCATAGTTAAAATTTTTCAGTGCTCTTAGTTGACTATATTTATCAACTATAACTGCTCATTCAAGTTCTTTTTTTTCTTTTTAGTAATTATCACTTGAAACTTCAGCAGCTATCATCTTCTTCCTGGAGAGTTGGTTTCCTAGGCCGGCCTATTGGGTAGAAAGTCGACATGCAGATCCAGACAGAAATCCACTAGCTCAGCTTCCACTGTATTCTAGAAGCTTCTCTCATTCATGGCTGTGTTTGGACATCAGGAACAGATTTTGGAATGTGTTTGCATATGACTTGGTTGGCAAGCAGTGGGAAGCACGTTGCAAGCTCTGAGCAGGTGGGGACAGGCTTAGGAGAGATTTCTCCTTATCCTCATATGTGGCATACCCAAAAGGATCAGTGTCAGAAAGAACATGGAGGCATCTGTTTTGTGCCTTTCTGTGGCTGCAGAAGCTCAGACAACAAGGCTGTCAACTTGTCAGTTTTATGATACAAAATTTCACCCTAGAGTCAAGCAGAAAAGTGACATATTCCACAAAAACATCCCTTAGACTGCATTTCTAAATAAGCTGTGTTTTTGTGTTCTAGCCAAAATTCAGTTCCATGCACAGTGGCACAGACAGAAACATGGGGATATTTTCATGAGGGCAACTTATGGTAAACAAGTGCAATTAGAACATGAGAAAGTTTTCCGTCTTGTGGTATGAAACCACTAGAACAGCAAATGGTCTTACAGGGAGTTCAGAGGGATGAATATTTCCTTAGCAGTCACTGTCAATCAGTGTCACAATGGCTGATGCCATTTTCTTCCAATTGCTCATTAACCATAGTAATATCTCTGATAGTTTTTAACTCAGCACAGAGAACACATTCAAAATACAAAGGAAATAGCGGGAGCAGGAACAATCATTTTAACAAAATATGAACTAGATTAACATTTGTAAATAGCTTTGTGTTCTTGTTATTTCAGGATGTTGGTCTATGCCCAGCAGGGATTCTCCCAGTGCTCATGTGGAGTCCACTGCTTCAAAGCAAAATTTAAGCACAGCTATCTCTGACAAATGCTTCACTAAATATTTTCTCAAGTAAAAAGAATACTAAAACCTATAGCAGCTGGCATCCATTTCTTCTCATTTATTTTCCTGGAAAAGTAAATGGTTTAACTTTCTCCAGTCAACAGTTTCTTTTATCTTTCAGTGTCATTATTTGATGTTCACCTTCTAAAGCAAATGTTGACAAATTGGTGACAAAAATATGCTTTGAAGTAATGGAATAGAAGGACTGGGGAGATAACTTGGTAGAATAGCACTTGCCTGGCAAGCACAGGGTCCTGAGTTCAATCCTGGTCCATCAAAAAAAAAAAAAGAATAGAAACTGTAGATGCCAAACTGTGTTTGGAAAGAATCAAGTTAATCAAAATATAAAGAAATATATGTGTGCACAGACTATATATATATATATATATATATATATATATATATATATATATATGTATTTCACATATGTGTGTTACATACATATGTATCTGTCTTTGGATTTGAACATTAGTCTTCAAAATGCTGTATTTTTTATGGAAGTTTGACTATTGATACATAGAGAAATTAAGATTCTTGAATTTATATTCATACACATTGAATCACATCATTATAGCAAGCAAGACTGATTTTTCTTCATGACTGAGATCCTTAAGTATGGGTTAAAGTTAGCTTCATGAAAGATAAATAGTTACTGCCATTTCCCCACTTATCCTAGCCCAAAATTAGTGAGGCAGCTTCCTTCAAGGAACATGGGCTCTAAGTCAGTGCTCCGCCTTCTCCAGAGACCCCAAAGGCCGTCACAAAGGGTGTAGCATGTGTAATTTATGCAAGAGTTTCAACAGAAATTCATTAACTGTGCAAAACTATTTGGTGTGAAAATGGCAACTAGGAGGATGAGAGTTGATCTTCGATACAATTTCTTTAATATTTTGTTGAAAAGCAAAAACAGTTAAAAACTTGTCAAATTCTATAAGTTTCAATGACTGCTTATCAATGAGTGGGATGCCAAAATACTAATAACATAGGATCCATAAATATTAATTAAATTAAAATGATGGGGATATATACCTAGACCATGCAAATAACAAGAGATGCAATGATGCAAATGTACACATGTATGTGAAATCTGAATTTTCAAATAGCTGTAAGTAGTTTCTGGGAGGATTTGAATAGGAGAGAATACAGCACACTGTGAGTCAATGTTTCTAGCATTTTATGAGAAGAAAGCAAGGTAGGCCTTGTGATAATGGCACCCCATGCCTCCAGAGGTAGGATCAAAATGCTGTCACTTGTTGTAGCATAATAATGGCATGAAAACTCACATATGTATAGTGTAGAGCAGGGTGGGAGGGCAGGTGGCCGAAGACAACTAGAAAGATAAACACTGGGTTAAGATTATTGGTATGAATCAAGAATCAGCCAATTTTCCTGCTCTACAATCAAATTTTGGACAGTGGTGAGATGATTACAACTGACCAGACAAACACAAACAATTACACTGAATGATTCTCTTGTGCGACCCTTCCTACGGCTGCTGCACATGTTCACAGTCACCAGTGCACTTCAAGGAGAACGTCAGCTCAGCTCCTCAGAAGCTCCATCCCTTCCGAGACTTGTTCACACCTCTCTGGGCTTCGCCCAAAGTTCTTCATGCAAGAGGCCCTACGAGGTATGAGAGCTGTACTCCAGCGTTGTTAGGTGGTTTGCATGCCCCTCAGTGTCGGGCAGACTTCGGGAGATGCATGCTCAACACTGGCTGTTCACAGCAGTGCGTATTTTTGTGATACGACAAGAAATGGTGGCTTAAACACATGCAAAAGTCTCTTCTGAGGGCCAGTCAGATAGCTCAGCACACTAAAGTGCCTGCTTAGGCAAGTGCAGGGGACCAGGGTTTAATCCCCATGCAGTGCAAGATCTGCCTCTGCGGTGCGCTGAGACAGCCATTATGACTGGGCGTGGGGGTGCGTGGACCCGTAATCCCAGCACTCTGGGAGGATGAAAACAGGAGAATCACTATGAGTCGGATCGGTGTAGTGAGATCCTATACTAAGCACATAGAAAAAAAAATCTTCTCTGAGGTACTTCTCAAACAATTAATATAAAAAAATACTTTGGGATGACTGTCAAATATTTCACAGATGAAGAGAAACACGTAAAATACATTAGTCAGGGCTATTGAAATCAGAATGAGAGGATGAATTCAACTCTGCTGAAAGAAAGGAGAGGTTTAGCACTGAGGTGAGCTCCAGTACTGGGCAAGGTTAGTGGGCCATTGTTCCGTGCGACGGAGCCACTGCTGCTCGCTGATAGCCATTTATTTGAAATTAGCCTCCTATACTCTCACAAAGAGGGAAAGATAGTGCTCCTGTCACCACGCCTGCCTACATTTCCTAGGCAGAGCTCGAAGACCACGGAGGAAGACACTCCTGGGCTAAGAACAGACAGTGGTCCAGGGAGACTTAAACCTCACAGGACAGAGATGGAGATGACCACTGTTATCTGTCCACAGTTAGTAGTGTAATGTAATAGAAGTCAGAAACCAGTAACCAGGATGAACTTATCTAAACTTTAGTCAGATTAGGGAGAATATTAAGACTGTCTTTGTCACTGTTCAACAATAGATTGTAATATATATAGTCACTCAAAATTCTTTGCTATTATTGTTTTCTTTCTGTAGTACTCATGGTGTTTTGTTGTTGTTGTTGCTTTTTTGTTTGTTTGTTTGCTCTTTTCAGTGGTAGTAGAGGTATTATATTACTTTCCTGGAGAATAAATTATATGAAAAATTTTGCATGAGAAGGCTCATTGGCAGCGCTGACAGGAATCTGAGCAAATGTTACTCGAGATACTTATGCTGTGGATTGCCAAGCAAGCAGCACAACCTTCTGAGGAAGGATTACTTCAGGGCATAAAAGGCATAGGAAAGCCGTGAAGCCCCAAAGCAGGAAATGCACAAGGTAGAGGAAGTCTGCAAAATCTTACTTTTAGAATGCTAGCACATTAATTAACTTCGATGTGAGCATGTTGCATGTACATATGGCAGCAGAAGTGCCTAGCATCCTTAGATGTAAGCCGGTATTTTTAGCTACATAAGTGTGGTCAAAGGAGCTGGAGGCACCGCATCTCCATGCACTGATACCACGGGTGCTCACTCCTTCACATTCTCTGTCCTTGTTTCCACTGTTTTACTTACACTGTAAACAGGCAAGTAGAACTTCAATCTTTGGTATTTTTTTTAAATTTAGCCACACATTATCCAATTGTTTTTCTACATTTATAATTCTAGGTTTTTCAATGATATTTTCCTTGCCTTTCTTCCTTGATTAGGAAATGATTTTTATATTCCTTTATAAAAAAGCTAGGAATTTCCATCTATAATGCTCCAAAACCTCTGCTCTCCCTCACAGAAAGAAAAATATTCCAACTATATAATATCTGACAATCATATTTTTAAGTTATACACTTCTAATAATGCAACATAATAATTTTGTACATATCAATTATTGACTTTCTAATAAGCAAAATAAAGATATAGCACTCAGTCAACTCCTTCAACAGCAAAAGCAATGTTAGAGGTTCTGAGAAACTCGTATTACAACTTGGGATGAATTAGCTATATTATAGTTTCATCATAGCAAAGTACATAAACTTTCAGGGTAGTATCTTAGCTGAGCTGTTTGCCATTTCAAGATCATTGTTCCTTTCTTATGAATCTTTTCACCCTGCCTCCCAGTTTAATTATAGCCTTCCTAGAGGCTTCCACAGCAATCTTTTACCTAAATGAACCATGACCAAGTAGGAGTCTCAGAGGTCTCATCTCATGGTCAAACATCTCGTGGGCTAAATCCCAAGCAGAGTTTTTCAAAAACAGTTCTTCTTGGCTCCTCCTTGCTGCTGCTGCAGACTGGGCCAGGGAGTCTTTAAGATTGAAACCTACACAATGTTTGGGGCTCTGTGGTACCATGATCCAGAAGTCTCTCTTTCCACTTCAGTACTTTGCTGTCCTTTTGTTTGTATTGCACATCATTTTTCTTGCCTGTTCCTTATCAGTAATCCTGTTTTTCCTGGAACATTTTGGGAAACTTCTCATAAGAAGTTAATTTTTTGGCCGGGCGTGGTGGCGCATGCCTGTAATCCCAGTACTCGGGAGGCTGAGGCAGGAGGATCGTTGTGAGTTCAAGACCAGCCTGAGCTACAAAGTGAGCTTAAGACCAGCCTGAACTGCATAGTGAGACCCTGTCTCAAAAAAGACAAAAAAAAAAAAAAGAAAAAAAAAAGAAAAAGAAGTTAATTTTTTGAGATTATAGAAACTTAAAATTGTCTGACATTTATCTGCAGACTTAAACAATGATTAAAGTCTATTTTATAATGTTGTGCATTTAAATGGCAAAATGATATTTTAAGAAAGGAGACAAAATGGGAAGTGGCTTTTATTGCGGGCTGTGCCTGTCAAAAGCACTTCACGCCTTTGTGTTTCTGCCCTTAATAAGACACTAGAAACCAAGACGTATATTTTGGAGAGGCCATTCTTGCGGGAATCTCAACCATATTCCATCAACCTCAGGCCTTGTTTCAGAAGCAGGACGTAGCAGGTCACTTACTGTTTCCAGCAGACAGGTCAGGACAGGATCCATGATAAGAAAATTCTTTGACCATCACTGAATGCCTCCCTACAAAACCCTGCCTCTTTGCTAGAGTCAGCCAGGTTACAGAATGCGGGCCTTTCCATTAAGGATCCTAACTCTGGAGATCTAAATGTTAATTTTAAAAACTAGTTGTGTAATTTCTAGTTTTTTTCTCTAGCTCTTTCAATGTCTTTATTACCAATTAGATAATACATTAGACAGATACACACATACCAAACTGAAATCTTTCCTTTTGAAATTGTAAGATTGCTTCCTCTTAACTGAATAATGATATAATTTTTTATCCCAAAAGGAATATTTTATTAACTCCAAGTACTTAAGCTGGTGAAAGTTTAGAAATTCATACTGAGGTAATACAGAATACTTTGCGGTTCAAAGCTGTAAGACTACAGAGATAGATTAAAGAATTTTCCAAGACCTTCATTGGAAGTTGACATTGTTCGATACTGAGAAAAGCAGATAGATTAGTAACGCAAGACAGAGAAGTTCATATGTTAATTCCTATAAATTAAATTCACATACAAATTCTCCCAAGGATGGACAGTGCATGTATTTTTTGGCTTCTAGTGTTTTAGAATAGGGCTGAGAGAGCCCAGAGAAAGGGTGACAGACAATGGAAATTTGGGGTGAAGGGAAGAAATATGGAGAACTCAGTGAGTTAGGTGTGTAGTTTTGGACAAAGAAATGAGTTATGAAAATGCATGGGAAATTATTAATTACAAGTCTGTAATTAATAATTTTATAGAAATACAAGTTTGGAATTCCTTTCAAAGATTATTTTTTGTGGCTGGGGAGCAATAGCTGATGTCTTGTGTATGTAGTGCTGATCTGAGATGGAATCATTCATGGCTTTAAAACTCATGTCTACTGTACTAAAAATGCAAGAAACAACTTGATTGAATGTAGCTTAAATTGGCCTATCAGACCTCAGGACTTTGCATTATTTTAAGTCCATTAAGGAAAAATATCTTAAGCATTAATATTTTCCTCAAAATGATTCTAAGTGAAAGTCCCCTAGGAGGACATATCCTATTCAACAGCAAAAAGTGCTAGACAAAAAAATGTGTTTAAGTCACTTGAGCTGTCAGTGTCGCTGTGCAGTCTACCTCTTCCCCCTGTGACCTGCAGCTAGTTTCTTGTCTCTTACATACACACACATCTCACACAGGCAGATGCTCAATATTCGCCACATCCCCTTGTCTGAGAGTTAAGCATTTCCTAGGTGCAGTTTCCTCCTCTTCCTTTCTTCCTCTTCCTTTTTTCCTGTTCCTCTTCCTCCTCTTTTTCTTCATTTTTTTTTCCTTTCCAGTTACTACATAGATTAACTTTCTTCTAGCTTTCAAGTATATAGAAATCTATTTAATCAGAACAGAAACTGCTCTTTATACCAATAAAATGAACGCAACAACTCAGCTTCTGTTAGGAATCACCTGCTTTATTGTTCAGCTCTTCCTTGATGTTGAAGAAATCTTGGAATTATAAGCAAAAGAAGAAAAAGTTGACTTGGGAACATAGTTTGAGGAGCTGCAGTCCATGCTCGACTGGGGGAGACAGCTCAGACCTCTCGGTGGCTGGCAAGCAGAAACAAGGACAAGACCAAAGAGACAGGAGTATACTTTAAGCACACCTTTGAAAATTTCTGCTCTAAATCTGATTTCATAATTCTCTCTTAAATTTTTTTACTGTTTATATATTTAATTAACTTTTGTTATTTATATAGTACATGTTTGTCTTAGTTGCTCTTTCATAGCTCAGACAAAATACATGACACCTGAAGTTAGAAGGATGGTGGAGAGCAAACTGGTCAAGCATTGGCCGTGACTCATCCACATGGATGACTCAGACAAAGGATTTACAGAATAAGGTACAGGACTACAAGATAAACCCTGAGGGAACTTCTCTGACCTCATAAGAAACATAAAATACATGTGTTGGTATATAAGTATCACTCCATCTAGGTCTTAACCATCTAGCAGAAAAGTATAAAAATGAAGTATACACCATGGGGCCATAATAAGTTGAGCTGTAAATGGCTATGGTCTCGACAACTTTTTCAGATAACTCACTATTGTTGTGGACTGCTGGACTGTGTTGGATTGTGTTGTCAAATTCAGGCACCTAAATTAGTTGAATGACAATGGAGTGCCCATCTTTGACAGGAGTAGACAAAGGAAAGGGTATAGAAAGGAAGAATCATGAGGTGTGTGTATGGACAGTACAGTTGGGATAGATAATGCCGTGCTTCTACATAATCCTATGAGAGGTAAGATTTGCACTAATGGTGGTTGGACAGGATATTATGTCGGCTTCTAGTACTATGGACAACCACTAGAAAAATAATAAGGTAGAAAGTATTAATTATTGAATCTTTGATGTAATTCAGGTATAAAAAAGATATGCAAACAGCTATCTGTTTATCTGTTATCTTAATTTACTGATAAGAGACATAAGGTATAATAATGTCTGTAAGTATAATATCATGTATGCACCTTCTGTGATACCAAAACATTATGAAAACAGTTTGCAATGCATTAATTTATCAAATCCATCTTGTCAAGGTATCTTAAAACTGTCTCATTGATATTTGTACTTCAATAAAACAAAAATGAAAATTAATAAAAAAAAAGAAGTTAGAAGGATGAAAAGTTGACCTGAGCTCACAGTTTGTAGTTTCAGTTCACAGTTACCGCATCACCAAGGCTGGGTGGTGTGGCAGGGTGCATCTCAGAGGAGAAACTGGCCATGGCAGGCAGAAGGCAGAAAAAGCCAACAAATGACAAATGTCTTTCTATCATTTATGGCTTATGGTGCTGAGAGCAGGGAGCACTCACCCCCTTAATCCTAGTGCCCTTCATCCTATACTGTCATCCGCTTTAGTTCCAGCCCACCTCAAAAAGCCCACTTACGACTGCATGAGGCTTTGAAGGGATATCTGGACACTGCCATAACAGTTTTCATGGGGAACAGTATGATAATTCAATATATGTGTAGTATTTTTACAATTTTGAGATACTTTTTTATTACCATTCATTTCTCCTTTCCATAGTGAATAAAAAAATTCTTAAGAACTATATTCAATAAGTAATAAAATATCAAGCTTTGTGTTATATATTTTCATTATACCTCTTCAAGATTTTTCCTTCCTAATAAAAACAAACCAATATATGCTCTTCAGGATATGATTTTATTAGTTATTAGATTAAGTAACCTATCAGTTATTAAAGATAGAACAGACATTTTTCTATGAAACATGCTACTTTCAAAAATCCTTAAAACTTCTACATATAGAACATAAACAATGACTTATGAAAATGTAAATTGTCATTTTTGGGAAAAATAATACAAGGGGAGTCGTAGCTCTGACTTGGGCACTTTCTTCCTGTGATCTCTGACATCTGGGCTGGGAGTCACAGAAAGTGCAGAAACAAATGCCCTGCTCTGATTTCGCTCTTCAAAGAGTTTCTTTTTAATTAATGAGAAAAGAAATGGAATGGGATAAATGCAGAAAAGACAGTGTGCATCAGAGTGGACTCTGGTGTACCTAGGATTTCCCCGTAACGAGTCTCAAAAAGAACTATCAAGGGCATAATCACCCCTCAGGGGTCTCCACCTGGGGTTGCTTCTTCTTCTGAACTTTCCATGTGGTCCTCCAGGTTCACTTATGAGGGCCAATGGTCAGATCGCTTCTGTTTACAGATAGCTTCGGGTCAGCCACCTCATATCCCCGACAGGTACGAAGGGTACAAAATAGTCAATTGTCAGTGTGACAATAAATTACAGTTGCTATCTACTACTTGTATACTTGATGAAATTTATTTAGTATTTCATACTAAAATAAAGGTTTCCAGGTTTAGGATCTGTGCTACTTGAGATGCGGTGCACAAGGCAGCAGTTTCGCTCATTAGCTATTAGGATTGAATTGTTCTCTCTAGATTGTAAACTTGCAGTTGACGTTTTAATCCCTAGCACCTCAGAACAAAACCCTATTTGGAAAGAAGGTCTTTGGGGTTGTACTTGGTTGAGGGTAGGCTGGAGTGGGATGAGGTCCTAATCCAATCAGATTATTGTCCTTATGAAAAGGATAAATTTAGACACAGACACGCCCACAGAGAGGGCAGCATAGGAGTAGAGTGGCTGTGAGAGTAGCAAGAGCGCCTGAGTGCTGTGAGCTGAGCCAGGGAGGGGGCCCAAGGACAGCTCTGCAATGTGCAGAGGCATGGGAGGAGGAATGGACACCATAAGCGGCAGCCTCAGGGTTTTGAGGATTCAAGGAATCTGCACAGCACAGTGCGAGGAAGTTGTGCTTTTGTTTTGCGCCTCACCCTTGATATCTCACCTCTCTCGCTGGGATGTCATGGCCTCTTTTTTGAGGCTCGGTCTCAGTGGACCGCACTGCGTCCTGGTGGTGGGGAGCATCAGGCTGGGCATAACTGACTTGTCTCATTATTCAGGCCTCAGCTGGACCCCTTTGCATGACGAAAGGCAACAGAGAAGGTAGAGTGATTTCCCAGCCAGCTCTGTACATGTCAGCACATCAAAGTGTGAGCCAAGCTGGAGACAAATAGCTTTTTCTTTAGAAGCCAGCATCTCAGTGGTCCTCCACAGCTTCCCTTCCCTTGTTCTGAAGAAGTGGAACAGAGTCATCTGTGGCTGCATGGTGTCTAGTTGTGACTGAGTTGGGGATCCTCTATGGTGCACTTTAATGAGGAGAATTATAAACCAGAGAATGAGCACAGCGATTCCTATATAAAACCAGAAGTGAACCTTGAGAGACTCAAATGATTTAATTGTCTTGTAGCATCAGCAAACTTATCCCGGTCTCTAACTTGGGCATCAAAGGTGACCTAGGCTGCACTCTTCTCTGGGAAGCACCTGCATCCACGGTGATATTCTGATAGACTGTCCTTTGTATATGTTGTTGGGTGAGTCCCCGAGAATGTAGGCATCTACTACATGGTAAAGGGGACACAAAAGCAAGTTACAACATGGTGACTTTATAATCCTTGTTGCAATTGCAAACTTTTAACTTGCTCTCCCATGCAAAGAACAGAGGCTTCTAGAATGCTAACTTGGATTGCAATATGGAATGGAGGTCACCCTGAGGTCACTCCTTTATGACCCATCTACATGTGCAGAAGTGGGCTTCAATAATGCTCTCAGTAGCTTCCCAATCCATGAAGTTGCTCAGCTGATTATCACGAATTTCTATAGAAGCTTTGGAAGCAAAAGACTTGGATGTATTATATCACTAAACATTATGTAGCTACAAGGACTATCGTTGGGTAATGGAAAACTCATTGTGAATTTCTAAAGTTTTAACTCAAAAACTTAATATCCAAAGATACTGAGACAATGCATGAGAAAGGATTGATAAGTAATTATAAGAAAACCTAAGTAGTGTAATGTACAAAACTATTAGAAACAAGGTCAGATTCCAACAGAGTACATGTGTGACCCACAGGACATTTGTAGCAGGTGAATCACGTGCAAGAGCTAATCCCTTCTTTTATTCTCCCCAGAGATAATTTGGAATGATAATGTATAATATTTATTGAATACTTCAAGAGTGAATATTATTTTCACAACCTTAAATATTTTTCACATTTAATATCAAATACGCCCTTGAAGTTGGACTACTTTCAATATCTACCAGTGAAGCTCAAAGTTATCCATATATAAAGGGATCTGCTGCCAATTATTCAGTCTGTTTACACTGGATCTTTTCAACTGCTTACTTGTATTCAGTGGTTGTTATATCACATCTTATTTCAGAATTTACCCACTAGTAATTATGAGTGCAGCCACTATCAAGAGTCACATGTGAGTGACTTTGTGGACAAATAAGTTGATTAAATATCTAGGAGCATGATTAATGGGTCATGCAACAAAATTATGTTTCGTTTTTAATATACTGCCATACTGTATTCCAAAGTGGCTTTACCACTTTGCATTCGATTTTTCAGACTTTAACAACTTTACCATGTAACAATATCTTACTGCTTCAAACAGTCTATCAATCCTGACAACTGATATTGACTACCTTAGCCTGATTGTTTACCATATATATATACTTTGATGACTTGTCTCAATAACTTGCCTGTCTTAAAAAATTGAGTTACATGTTTATTTATTTTCAGTACTTTTTTACGGAACTTTAGTATGTGTGTGTGTGTGTGTGTGTGTGTGTGTGTGTGTGTGTTTTAGATATGTCAAAGGATTTGCCAATATATTTGCCCACTCTATTACTTCTTTCTTCCATCTCTAGTTTCTATGGCAGAGCAAAGACATTTTACAAATAAATGATTCTCATTGGTGTATTTTATGTTGTTTCAAAACTCATCAACAATTCTAGAGTCTCTCACATTTTTTATAGACTTCCTGTTAGAATTTTTACTTTATGTATTTTCTAACTAGGCTTATGATTCATTTGGAATTGGTTATTATGGGTCTGTTTCAGTGTTCCTGGTTTTGTGTTTGTCTTATTTTGTTTCTGTGTGTGGCTCTCTGATTGTTCTAGCATCACTGGTTGAAAATACAATCCTTTCCCTTGTCAAAAAATGTGATTTAGCCAGGTGTGGTGGCGCATGCCTGTAATCCCAGCACTAGGGAGGCTGAGGCAGGAGGATTGGTGTGAGTTCGAGACCAGCCTGAGCTACAAAGTGAGCTTAAGGCCAGCCTGAACTGTACAGTGAGACCCTGTCTCAAAAAAAGACAAAAAAAAAAAGTAATTTGAATGTGATCTTGTCCTTTTTAATAGACGTGCTGCATGTGCCTATTTATTGGCCAGTGGTAGTGTGTCATGTTTACTATGACTTTATAAACAGTCCTTAAAGTTAATATTATACATAGCAATTTAGGATTTCTGTGTAAATGCTAGGTTAAGCTTTTAATAATTACATAATATTTTACCAGTATTTTATTGAATTTATAGAACAACTGAGAAATCAAATTGGGAAGATTTGGCTTGTACCATGTGGATTTCTGCTTCAGAAACATGGACAATATCTACAGTTTTAGATGTTTCATTTCTTTTATCAAAATTTTATAATTCTCA
The DNA here is from genome assembly GCA_004027165.1 of Ctenomys sociabilis. Taxonomy (NCBI): domain Eukaryota; kingdom Metazoa; phylum Chordata; class Mammalia; order Rodentia; family Ctenomyidae; genus Ctenomys; species Ctenomys sociabilis. Next base: position 46,345 of record PVKA01007126.1, read on the forward strand.
ACAAACAGATCAGGTACACACTTCCGTTCATTTACATTTAATGTTTTAGGTGTGATTAGGAAAGCTATTTTCAAAGTCAAAACTGCGATTTTTTATAACTGAAGAATTATCTAAAATAGCTTATTGAATATGAACCTTCTTACTTCACTATGCTCTATTATTAGTTCTAGGATAATTTTGTCAATATTGGGAATTTATTCAGAAATGACTCTGTGCAGCTCAAGTATTTTTATTATTTTATTGCACTGACTAGGATTTTTTGAATTTTCTTTCAAATAGAGCTTGTGAGATATAATATGCTTGCTTTTTTCCCAATATGGGAAGATAATATTAGTCATGTCTTATTGTAGATATTTTTATAAAGTAGAGGCTATATTTCATGCTCAGTTTAGAAACAGTTTTAATTAGAGATGGAGGGCGTATAATTTTGAGTGCTTTTCTCTGCTTCTATTTAAATATGATGTTATCTTTTTCTGTAAATTCTTAATGTGCTTGGTCATTATGTAAAAATGTTTCCCATCTTATTCCATTATTTTTGCTTATACCTCATTGAATGTTTATATATGCATATTCACAAAATACATTTATATGGTAATTCTTGACTTATAATAGTTTTATCTGATTTAAATTGTATTAAACGATATTGGAATAGTATTGTCCCCTTAGAATAAGTTACAAATTATTTCTTTGTCCTTGTTGTCTTGAACAGATTGTACATGGTGCTCATCATTCCTTTCTTAAATGCCTGGTAGAATCCAGCAGGAAAATCATCTGGGTCTGCTGCACTGTCTTCTTAAGCTTAAGCATTGTATTGACTTCTGTAGGGGATATAAAGTTATTTAAATCACATATTTAACCTTGTGTGAGTTGATTGCTTGTGAAATTAAAGAGTTGACCTTTATATCTAATTCATGAAACTTATGCTTCCCATCTTGACATCCTCCTGTTTGGTACACACAGGCCAAGACTAGCATGGATCCTACTATGTGGGACAGTGTTCTTATAACACATTTCCTCTTTTAATTACCCCTAATACTTTCAGTAGTGGTTTCTCTTTCTTGTGTAAGTAGCATTTTATCTCAGTTGATATAATACTTATGTTTTCCTTTGAATAGTCTTAACCTAGTAGATGTCTATTTATCACTTTAATTTTAGTTTATCTGGACATATGTACATACACATATACTTAAAAGATTTTAATTTATGAGAGGTGCAGTCAAATTTTAATTTGAAGTTTAATTTGAAGTTGACCACGCTCAACTTCTAGCTCTTTTTGTATGCTGACATCATTCACATTTAAAGTGAATGTTGTTATAGTTAGATCAAGAAATAATGTGTTTGTAATTAATTTTTATAATTACATTAGTTATTTTTCCTGAATTTCTTTATAAATTAATGTTTTTTATTTCATTTTATCTTCTCTAATCATATTAATTATAGTCTAAAGAGAATTTTGTGGCTGACTTCGCATTTCCAAAATGCTTTTTTAAATCTAATTTAATACTATACCACTTCACTGGCATTCCAGTTACTCTATGAGGGTACTCTTGGGTGTTCTTATTTCCTTGTGGCATTATCATCATTTGCTTTAATTGCAATGTATTGCACTATGGCACCCATGATTGTGATTAGTACTTGAAACAGGTGTTACTTAGAATAATTAACATAAATAAAATGAAAAAACTTGTTTTACTTCCTTTTTTTGCAGTATTGGGAATTGAACTCAGTATCTTGCACTTGCCAGGCAAGCGCTTTTTCTACTGAGCTATCTCCCCAGCCCTCCATTTGTTTTTTTTACCATTGCTCTTTCTTTAAGAAAGTCAAAGTTTTCACTTACAGAGTTGTACTTTCCTGTCAAGATTTTTTCAAACAGCCCACAAAGTGGATCTAGTAGTGAGTGCTTCCTTCAGTTTTGACTGGCCTGATAAAGTATTTCTTTTTCACTTTTGAAGAATAACTTCACCTCATATAAACTCCTGCTTGGGCAAAATCTTTTTTTTTTTTTTAATTGTATTTTCTTTTGAAAAGGACACATAGGGGCTGGGGAGATGGCTCAGTGGAATAAGCGCTTCCCTGGCAATTGTAAGGCCTGAGTTCAATCCCCGGTTCTGAAAAGAAAAAAAAAAAAAAAAAAAAAAAAAAAAAAAAAAAAAAAAAAAAAAAAAAAAAAAAAAAAAAAAAAAAAAAAAAAAAAAAAAAAAAAAAGAAAAGAAAGAGCACATAGTTTCATATGGCTGATGTTTTTAAAAGTATTTATCTTTGAGCTTATAAGAGAAAGAATTTGCATCAAAGAAATGCACTTTACAGTCAAAATATTGTCAGAATTATGTTTAATTTTGCTTTGACTATTCAAAGGAAAAAGATTACATAAAACTTTTAAGGGTTGGGAAGATAGCTCAGTAGAATCAGTGCTTACATAGGGTCTGGAGTTCAATTCTCTATACCGCAATAAAAACAAAAAAACATTATGCTTGAATGTAAGCATTTCTACAACATATTCATTATGATGATCAATAATTTTATTTGACTAAAATATATACTGTGAAAAATTTTAATTAGGATTACTTTCCACAATTATTTTAAACAGCTATGTAATACTGAAGATTTTCCTTGGAATTCAGTATGCTTGTGTGTCTCAGGAAGAACATATGGAGAATAATTTGTGATTTTTGCCAAGTTTCTTCAAAATCCAAATTTCACAGTTTTGTAAGCCAAGAAAGCAGTTCCACATTTAAAAGCTATGTGTGAAATTATATCATCCCTTTTGTCATTTAAAAATATTTACTGTTATTTTTCCCCAGAACTGAAGCCCAGGCAGTGTCCATGTAATCAAAGGGTTCCCGTCCCATAGGCAAAATGACCAAGGGCTGAGGCTCAGCGACACAGAATGCTTCACTGCAGAGGGAGGCTTGCCCTGAATCAAAGTGCGTAGTTCCCAAGAGCATAAGGAAAGCATAAGAGAATCCAGACTCAGACAAAGGTAGTGAATAAGGTGTGAAAACTTGGATAAACAAAAGGCTGTGATGGGATGGGAAGTGGGGTAACTGAGGGTAAGCTGTCATAGCAGTTAAGGAGAGAAGTTGGGGATCAGATTGGTGCTTTATGAATTTTGATAAGTACTGGATTCCACTAATAATCTGAAGGAAGCAATCTCAACCAGGAAAGATACATTCTACATTTTATTAAGAATTTGAGCAATGTGTGTTCAGCCATGGACTCAAGGCCTTGTAAGGCCTGTCGCATTGTCTTGTCATGCTCATGCTTTTCTTAGTATGTATCTGAAAACGGGAGTGACATTGAATGGGACAACCTGGTAAGCACCGCTCTGTATGATGCCTTCTTTCATTCAAATTACAGTGATTTTTAAAAATACCTTCCCAAAGTTACTATCTCTTGTAAGATTAGGAACTATGACTTTATGTTTCCTTATTGATGTCTCTGTGGTAGGTTACTTCTGCTTTATTGCTGTTTCTTTGTTGACTGGCCTTTTGTCCATAAACTCTTGGTTTCTGGACAAGCCACACTGGTGTCTCATCTTAGGAATACATAGAGATTCTCCCTTCTTTCCCTGGAGCTAATACAATGCTATAATTTTTAAATGTCTGATGAAAGAGTAGGGATTAAGAATGAGATTTCTAGGACAGAGAGACAGCAGAAGTGGTGGCTTTTGGCTCACAAGGACTTCTGTTTCCTGACACCTGTTTCCAGCCTCCACGGGGCTCAGCCTTTGACTAGAGTTACTCTGTTACTCTGAGAGAGAAACTTGGGCTTTGGCTTCAGAAATTTCCCTTTCATGAGATTTCCCATCCTATAATTAGTTGTTCTAGGTGATTGATATTAGGATCATTAATACTTTTCAAAGATGTGGTAGGAATAGAATAAATTGTCATTTTCTGCCCTTAGCCTTTGCATCCCAAGAAAGGGGAATTCGTTTCATCTCTTAACCTTTTCTGGATGAGATATTTTGTGATTTCTTTTAATTAATATAATAAGGAAGAAGTAATACTGATGCTCCCTGGACCAATCTGCAACAAGTGACCTTGAACTTTCTGTTTAATCCATGCTTAGGATCATGTGAGGAGCTTGATATCCTGGAGCCAGCATGCTGAAGGGAAGTCTAAACTAGTCCCAGAGGGAAGAACCAGAGGAATAAGAAGATCTTGGCTTGCTGTGGTTAGCCTCCCCAACTGGAGACCAGAAAGTTCAATAATAAAGGCATTGTTGTGCATTTCACTGTGTCTCTCGAAATTTGCAGGTGAACACAAAAGTATTTGGAAACATCATGTGTGAAGAGGGACTAAAATATAATTGCTGACAGCAAGGTCTAGCTGTAACTCAATAAGGCTGGTGTCTACAAAGAGAGGACAATGCTAGGAGGATATGTACATAGGAAAAGCTCTGCAAAGGCAAGAAGAATGCAGCCACTTATCAGACAAGAAAAAGAAAAAGAAAACCTGCAGAAGCACAATAAGATAATTCCTGATTCAAACTTCCCAATGTGTAATAATATTTTATTCTGGAAATCTAAATAGCTCACTAACGTTGGAAATTCCAACCTAGAATAACAGTACAGAGCAGAGGAACTTCCCAGTGAAGTACAATCGAGAAATAATAAATTTTGTATTGAAGTCCTATACTTTGGAGTACTTACTTATACAGTGATAGAGGAGTAAAATGAAGATATGCAACCTGAAGTGTAATCCTATTTGTAAGATATCAGTGAGCAAATTGGTCCTAGTGAGTATTTCTCTTTCCTTTTTTTTTTTTTTTTTTTTTGTGTGTGTGTGTGTGTGTGGAACTGGGGATTGAACTCAGGACCTTGCACTTGCCAGGGAAATGCTTATTCCACTAGCCATCTCCCCGACCCCAAATAAGATTTCTTTTTTAATATTCTAAGGCAGGGTCTACAGGGTGCTCAGGGTCTCACTACTAGATTGGACCCATATGATCCATCTGTTTATATCCTCCTAAGAGCTGGGATTACAGTGTTCACCACCATGCCCAGTCTCAATCTCCATATCAGGGCACCCTAGGGGAAGGACCAGCATGGTAAGCCCAGGGGATGGAACACAGTGAATATTAATAGAGGGGTCACTCTTAGAATACCTGCCATTCTGGCCTGCTAACTACATACTTCCTGTCATGATATATCAATTATTACCATACCGTCTCACAAGTAAAAGGTTTTTTTGTTTGTTTGTTTATTTGTTTTTCTTTTTGTTTTGGTAAATAAATAAAAAAAACACAAGGAAAAAATTTACAAGACTATTCTGCTACAATGCTGTGTATGGTAAGATTTCTAAATTTCTGTCTAATAATATGTGTATAGTATTATTTTTAAAAAATTTTTCACTCATATTCTGTAAGAACTTAAAATTCGATACATCAGTACTTGATAGAAAATATTTGTTCCACGTTATTCCTAAATATTGCTTGATATTTAGACAGACAGAGTAAACTGAACTGCATATATTGCAGTGTAATAATAAGCTTCTCTTCTGTATGGTTAACACCTTAAGTTTGCAGATCAAAAATTGTACAAAAAGAAAGGCTTCAAGGTCAGCGAACATTTTGGCCCTAGCCTTTCAGGTCAGTGAATACTCAGGACATAGTATACTGTAACATCATGGAACTCAGGTGTGCCCCAAATTTTCTGATCAAGGAGATTATGGAGCCACAGAGAAATGTGATTAATGATGTATAGTGTCCCTAAGGAGAGTTACATGGAGAGAAAACTTTCTCTCAGGCTTTCACAGACATCAAATTGTTCAAGCAATGCCATGACTTATCCACATGGCTGACACTGACAAAGGATCTACAGAGTGAGGTAAAACATTACAGGATAAACCCTGAGGGGACTTGACTAACCTTATCAGACACAAAAGTTACATTTTTTTGTTATATAGGTCTTATTTTGTCTCAGTCTTAATCATCCAGCAGAAAAGTATAAAAATGAGGTATACAAAATAAAGCTATAATAATATGCTGTGCTGTAAATGGCTCTAGTCAACAACTTCTATGGATAACCCACTACTAGTGTGGACTGCTGGACTGTGCTGAGTGTTTCGCTGAATTCAAGCATCTACAATAATTGTATGATGATAGAATAACCATCTCTGACAAGACTAAACAAAAAAAGAGGAATACAAAGAAAGGACCATTCTGTATTTGTATATACAGAACAGTTAGGATAAATATGCAGCTATTTTCAAGTAATTCTATTGGAAGAAAGATTTGCACTAATAGTGTTTGGACAGGGTATCTTGTCTGCTTCTTGTACTATGGAAGATAACAATGTAAAAAGATACAAGGAAGATAACAATGTGAAAAGTATTAATTATTGAGACTGTACTATAATTCAGGTTTATAAAAAGGATAGGTATACAGCTACATTCTCCTAATTCAATGAATAGAGGGATCTGCTCTAACAGTGTTTATAAATAGAATATAATGTCTGCACTTGTACAACAAATAACCATTAAGAAAACAATATGCAATATATTAATTATTGAATCTGTTCTAATAATTTGGTTTGAAATTGTAAAAAAAAACCTGATTCATTTTGGTGAGCTTACTTTTTAAAAAAATTTGGAATCATTATTGGGTACTTATGTCTGGTAATCTGAACAACAACATTGAGGATAACAATATGCAATGTAATAACAACTGTTGACTTCCTATCACCTTGTCTGAAATTCTGCTTTGCTTTTAATGTTTTTAAAAATTTTGTTCTCTTTTTTAGTGTATTTAGTAAAGAGTTGATAGGGTCTCACTACATAGATCAGACTTACAGTGATCCTTCTGTTTTACAGCTGTGGGCCACCAGGCCCAGTCTAATTCTCTTTAAAATAAAAGTATAACATAAAAATAAAAATAAAAACAAATTACCTTAAAATATGTCTTTGTATCTCCTTGTCCATAGACTTTGCCATAGTTACTGTTTGCTCAAATAAGTACATTAGATAATCTGGTTAATTATAATAATGGCATCTAGTTTTTAACTATCTTATTTTCTTTTTCAAAATTTATTGATTTATTTATTGATTTATTGGTTTATTTATATGGTGGTACCAGGGATTGAAACTCAGAACCTATCTTTTTATTTTCTGAGGGTGGTGATATTTCCAAAATCTAAAGTACTAATTAAAGATCGCATAAATTTTATTTGCTAATATTTTATTTATAATTTTTCATTAAATGAATTGACTGCAATTGGTATAAACATCTATTTTAAGGGCTGATATTAGTCATAGCCTTGTTCATATAATGGCATTAGACAAAGTATCTTAAGATTTGCAAGTTTTTCCATACTTAGACAAAATTAGGAATGCATGAATGATGTGTACTCTGAGCATTACAGCTAGTGTTTTGTTTTGTTTGATACTGGGAATGGAACAACTCAGGATCCTGAACTTTTCAGAAAGAAGTTTCAGCCACTGAGCTATCTAGCAGGCCCACATACTGCTTTAATTGATTTCAATTAACCAAGGAATATTTTACAATTCTGAGTGAAGAATAGTAATATTTATTTTATAGAATCTTATTTAAGCCATCTGGATATGTAAAATTATTGGGATTAAGCATGCGAGAGTTTTTGATTTTTCAATCATACCAGCCACTTGGATCTTCTTTCCAAGTGAGTGTTTAGTTGCAAGAAATGAATTATGAATTCTAAAGTTACTTGAGATACTTCCAACTTAATATATTTATATAATTAAGTTCCCTCATTTTATTTTGATTCTGACTATATTATAGAATTATAAAAGTTGGGTTCGTATCTGCCTACTCAGAGAATGCATCAATGGATGGCGTTTTTAAAAAAAAATCAGTCTCATTTTTGCTTTACTTTCACACCACAATTAATGCAGAATGGTTCTATACTCTCAGAAATTGTAGACATTTTTTCCCACCAGTAAATAAGAATTCTTCAAAAATTAGGATCTCTTTTAGAATTCTACCTAGAATATATAAAAGAACTAAAACATCCAGGCCCTTGAAATTCAAAGACCCAATCCATAAAAGGGCTTCTGAGATGAATATGTACCTCTCAGAGGAAGGAATCCGAATGCCAAATAAATACATAAATGTTCCATAGCACTGGTCATTCCAGAAATGCAAATTAAAACAAGACTGAGGTACCATCTCATTTCAGAAATGATGGCTATCATAAAGAAATCAACTAACAACAAATGCTGGAGAGGCTATGAGGAAAATTGAACTTTTCTCCACTTTTGGTGGCAATGTGGACTATGTGGACTGCTACAACCCGCTGGAAAGCAGTGTGGGAACTCCTCAAAACGTAGGATTACAAGTCTCATTCAACGCAGCTATTTCACTTCTGGATATTTTTGCAAAAGAACTGAAAACATCAAACCACAGTGACATATGTGCTCCTATGTTTATAGTAGCACAATTTGTCATAGCTAAAACTTGGAAATAACCCAAATGTTCATCACCTGAGGAATGGATAAAAAGACAAGATGTTTATATACAATGGAGTATTACTCACCTATAAAAACAGATAAACTTGAGGCTTTTATATCTAAATGGATACAGCTGGAGGTTATACTCATAAGTGAGATAAGTCAGACCCACATGTGTAAACATCATATTGTCTCCATAGTGTAAGTACTCAAAAGAATAAGTAAAATCTAAAAGATATAATAGATATAGAAAAATGGAATGAATCAGTACATAAAGAGTAAATAATGGAGATGAGAAAAAAAGAGAAAGAGGGAATAAAGGAAGGGAGAACAATCATATAAGTATATTCACAGGATAGCTGAAATGACAGTACTACCAATTTCTACTAGCAGTTATTGTTTAAAATTCTTATTTTGACTAATTCTATATGCTACTATTTGTAATCCGAGCAACTAAGGGCAGCAGTGTGCATTATGAAAGATATAGTTGAATACCTTTCATTTTGTTATTTTCATTGTGTATTGTCTCTAATGTCTTTATTATTTTTATACTTTCTTTAAAACAAGTTAAAAAATAAAAAAGTGAAAAGGACAAGAAAACACTTAAAGCTTACTGAAAGTAAGAATTAGTGTTTAAATGTTTGATCAGTCTTGCATGCCTGTGTCTGGTAGTCTGTGCAAAAAAATTGATGATAATACATCATAGAGCAACAATTGTTAATTTTCTATTCTCATTTTGATATTCTGTACTGTTTTTATTGTTTTGTGTTGCATTGTTTCTGACTTTGCTCTTGTCATTTGTTCTTTTCTTTTTTTCTCTTAAAAAAATGACAGGATGTCCTTTAACTTGTGTTCTGACTCCATTGACCTGGGGGCAGTAGCAGCTCCCACAAGATGAGGGCTCATTCCCCAGGACCATCTTCCTTCCATTACAGTTTCCAGCTCAGACCTCTGGACTTTTGACTGAATGGTCAACTACACACTGGCATATTCACAATCACCTTCTCCAGGAAAGCTAATTTGCTGAGAATTCAGAGAAACACTGTAGTAACATTAAAGGATACTTGCAACAGACTAGTTTATAAAAGACATCTTAAAAAATGTAAGTCATCAGCCAGATCAAAGGATGTATAACACGTGGTCTAGAGTGACCCTGAGCATTGGAGTTCTGGTGCCATGGAGCTGGGGTTCATGCCAGCCTCCGGGTTCATGAATGAGTTCTTGTCTACTTTATTTTTGCAAGCTTCTTGCTGTTGAGTTATCCAGAAGTTCTTCAAACCTGCTCATTTTTGTATTTATGGAAAAACTGTTACTGAGGCATGCTTAGTCCATGGACAACTCTGACAAAATAAGTTTCCATGAAGCATGTTAGCAGACTTAGTAGGGAAACCTGCAGTGCCCTCTACTTCTATACCCTTCCTGAGTTCTCACGCAGTGGGCCTAAGGAACTGGGGTTGGTCAGAAAACTTCATGGCAGCTTCTAGAAATAAATACAGGAAAGAATTTCAGCTTCTATAAACTGCTTCATGGAAGAAAAATTCTAGTTTTTATGACTGTCTATAGAAGAAAGTTATAAGTCATTAAATACAGAAGAGAACTAAAATAAACATAATGTACTCTCAAATGGGTAGAAATGTGAACAAGTGGGTGGAATGAACACCTGATACCTTCTAACCATACATTTTCCACTCACTTATTTATCTTTTCCCCCCATGATGTACTGAATTTTGTTCCCTGTCCCCACAAATTCGCATGTTGAAACCATAACCCCCAATTTGACTATTTAGAGAGAATGGTTAAGGAAGTAAGACTAATTGCTGTTAATGAAAGCATGAAGGTAGAGATGTCATGGGTAAGACCAGTGCCCTTGTAAGTCAGAAGAGAAAAACCTCAGAATTTTGTCCCTCTTGCTCTGGAAGCACAGCATAATCACATGAAGATTCAGGGCCAATGTGCTTACCTATTGGTTAGGGAGATAGTGCTCATAAGAAATGGTGCTTGCACATTACTCTTATACTCATAGCCTCTATAACTGTGAAAAATAAGTCATACTTGCTCTGATGTCTTCTTATAGCAGCTCAATCATGCTAATATATTCCTTATTCTTCATAGGCATGTTTTCCAGTTCTCAGGTTATTATTAGCTCTTCTGAACTTTCCCAGGTTATCCTGTTGACTAGAGTGTGGAATGGTTTCCTTACATATCCACTCATTCTGTGTTGTATGTGGATTAGTTTGACTACAAAGAATATTACATATTTTCTTCATTTCCATATTGTTTTAATAAGAAACTTGAAGAACAGGATGAAAAAGAAAATTGTCAGTGTTTAAAATATATGATTACAGGAATATTCTTGGATTCTTGTTCTAATTTACTTGCTAATTACCGTTCTCAATTAAGAAGAGTGGGCTGAGAAAAATCTGTGAAGTACATGTAGTGAGAAGCTTTCCTCCTGACTTATTATGCTGCAAAGTACTTCAGTGCGCAAAATCACTACATATGTATAAGGCCTAACCAACAATACCCTTCTCTCTGTAGAGTAAGGGGAACAAAGAGATGTACAATCTCATGGGTACTAAGACATGTGTCATCTTTTACTGCTCCTGACAACTCAATGAAACAGTTACTGCTCTACTCAGGAGGAAACTTGTTTCAGACCTTGCTTTCCAAAGTCATGTTGAAAATCATGGATTATGACATCTGAGCTCAGCAATTGCTCTGAAACTTTGATTTCCCAGGATCATCTTCTCATGAGCATAGTAGAATTATTGTGAAAACAGAGATGTTTTCCACTCTTTATCTGAGGGAATTTGCCATTTAAAGCATACTACGGGGAGCCAGGAAGCTAAGAAATTGATCCAGTGTGTGTAGGTGGGACTGGGCCTCTGCACCTAAAGCAAACAACCTACCTCAGGCCTATGATACACATTCTGTCTGGTTAAGGTCAGCCACCAGTTGCTAGGCAACCTTGTCCCATGTATTACTAACTTTGCAAAAGTATAAATTATGGACCATTTTGTTGAGCAGTTTCATTAGTCTTGCCCATCAGGCAGACCTGACCACCTAGCCCAGCTTTTGTCTTCTTGTCTACTTTTTCTCATTCCTGCTACCATTTCTTTCCTGGTAGAACAGATTGCAGTGAGATCGATGGATCTCTGCAGCATGTTTTACTTGTAAATATTTCAAGTTTCTCATGTCAGTGAAAGTGGCAAATGAATGTAGCCACAAACAGGAGATGGTATATATCAGGTTTCCATAATGTGGAAGTTACTAATATGGACTTGTAATTAAGGAAGGCATCACTGGTTTGACAGTCACTGGTTCAACAAATCAGTCAGAATTTACTCCTGGACAGATATTTCCTGCTGAAAATTTGTCACAAAACTGCCCATACTTTTTGCTCACTTATTGTGGTACTGTCCTAAATCTTATTAATTAAATAAAGTTTTAAATGCTTCTGGCTACAGAATGCTTAGAATCCAGTCCCCATAGAAAATAAATTATGATATTTATTTACAATACAGAAGACAGTTGAGAAAATACATATTCCTTATACAAAGAAATTAAAATCAAAGTATAAGAGGGAGATTTAGAAAAGAGTGATACAAAGATAGTCTTTTAAATCTCTAAAGAGTTGAGCAACAGAGAAAAAAGAGCTAGATATCAAACTTAAATGAACAAATTCTACCCTTTATTAGTTTTTTGTGTTATATTTGTTTTTTATGTTCATATAATTAGGATACTAACATCTATCCCCAGAATCTCAGGTTATTTAAACTCTTTTGCTTTGTCAGTATAAGAATAGAAAATGATTCAAACAGAGAGAGAAGTAGGTAAAGCTGGCGAGAGAGAGGAGAGCTTCCAGGAACAGGGAGACTTTTCTCAACTAATATGATTGAAATGGTGGCCATTGGTAAGTTGGCCAAGTATCTCAAAGACAAAGGCCTACAGCACTGATCATTGCTCAGGGGTAAGGAAAGTCCAGGCACCTACCAGTTATGTGATGCTAATGAAGTGAAATGGAAGGAAAATCTAACTCAGGTCAGGTATCTGGTGGTTAGGATGCAATGGATATGAAGGTAGACAGGAATGACACAGAAGATGAGAGATAAAATCAAGGGATAGGAGAGAACTAAATACCTTTAGATACAGAGGACAGAGTCCCTCACAACAGTCTAATTGATCTTGGTCACTGGCCCTCTGAAGTCAGAGCTGCAGGCTTAAATGGAGTGGCTGACAGTCACAATCCTCCTGTGAATGAATTGCCCTAGTGCGGATTGTTGCTCATCTTTGGAAAATTCATTCAGTGGCTCTGACATTTTCTGTGAAATAACTGGGAAACAATTTAAGGAAAATGATTTGAGATCCTGTGATGTCCTGTACTGTTCCGTAGATATGGAGAACCAAGGCCCAGTTATTAGTGAGCTTGTAAATAATACTTTCACTGTATCTCACACTTTAGTGATTACTAATGTCTTGAACTCTGTGGTTTGAAAAATCAGTATGGTGGAAATGTTTTCTTTGGCTTTCAAAAACATGTGATGTTAAAATAAGTCCAATAGTGAGTGAAACTATATAAAAATGAGTATGTAAACACATGCAAACACACCTATATTCATTCATTAGGTATGAATAGTGGAATCTCCCAACAACTAATCAGTATTGCTCAATTGCTCACCTCTGTAAAAAGTAGAAATTAGTTGCAATTGTAGGATACTCACAGCACAATTTGAGATGCATATGAAATAAACAGCTTGCTTTTATAAATGGAATTCAAAACTGTGACTCACAGAGTTCCACTGACAAAGGAAGTAGCATAAATTTAATCTGACACTGGGAAAAAGCTTGCTCAAAGCTTGGAGTTGAGTGTGAAATGTAGACTTCCAATAAAAGCAAGACTTCATGTTACCTCTCTAATGGAGCCATACTCAACAGTCCCCAAAGCTAAATTAAACAGATAAGTTGTGCATGTTCACTGTAGCAGGAAATTACTTAATGTATTATAAATTATAGTTAAAAAGAGAATTTTCTTTGAAGGCAAGCAAGAAGAAAGGCAATCAGCATCCTACCGTCTCCTCTGTGCTAAGGAGATATGTTTAGAACAGTTAGCACAATATGTAGATCTCACTGGCATCTCATGCTCCAACTTGCTATGTGATATTTTCATATTTCATTGATCTCCTTGGTTTCTAATGTTTTATCATGAATATCACATCAACAAAGAGCAAACATATAAGTATTACAGAATATCTTGCAAGTGTATGTTTTGGAGTACTAAGGTTGAACTTCTTTTATTCCAGCTGTATTTTCCTATAAGCCACTAGTTTAAGGGAGCTAGTTCAATTCTCAGAGTCCATAGGGGATTGATGGTTAGAGATCATAAATCCAAGCAATATTAAAGACGTGTGAAAAGAATTCCACTGAAAAGCCTAAGATTTTATTGAAAAAATTAGATGTTTAAAGATCCTGTGTACAGAATTTCTGCAGATAAACTAATAAGCAGTAAAAATGAACTCATTATCTTATAAAGCTTGATAAAAATTATATTGTTTGTAGTCATTTGACAAACAATATGTTATAAAAACATATTCTCTGTCCTAATTTATATACTGTTAAAGGAATTATTTTTAGTCATTAAGAAAAAGAAGAGAAAGACACGCGCTGCTATTCTTCACCAGAGAACAGAGCGTGAGATCAAGGAAATTATTGCAATGTTTTATGTTTGTGTCAATTAATTCCTAGACCTGAAAATTTTACCTGAGTCAAAAAAAAACATTAATTTGACCAAGGCTTCAATTCTGTAATTCAACCTCAGAGAACAGGCCCAAGCTGCAGAGTGACTAAGAAAGAGACTGGAAAGGGTGCTAGGGAGGCAAAGATGAAGCATGGCCGGAAGTGCAGGTCTCAGCAGAAGAGGGGAACCATCTTTCAACTTGCCATTTCCCTGGCTTTCCCCAGATCTTGCCTGCCACACTGCGCTCTCGACACCTCACCTCTACCTTTGAGCAAGCACACCGTCTGTGCGGGCCAAGCAGTTTAGGGTGCTCTCTGTATCTGACTGAGCTAATGCTTCTTGTGCATTCTAAGAAATATGAAGATTTAAAATTAGACACTTAAGAAACATTTTCAAACATTATGAATGATAATAGTATCATAGTAGGAACACATAAAACCTTATAATATTATAAATAACTATAAGAAACCAGTTGTTACTGAAAGAAGTCATTTTCCAATCTATTGTATAACTTTCATTTTATTTGTAATGTAAATTTGATGTAATTTTGCCCAAAAATATTATTATGGCACTCAAGTCTGTCTATTCTATTTATAAATTTTCATTTTTTTTAGTAAATTTTACTTTTCCGAAGGCAAGAGACAGGAAAAGGAATGCTGTGAGACTGTCCTGCTACAATGCTTTATATGGCTAGATTTCTAAACTTCTGTGTAAACGAATAGAATAGTTTATTCCTATTTTTAAATATATTTTAATTTTTTAAATTATTTTACATTATATTTTGTAGGGACTTAAAGCTTAACATATCAATACTTGATGAAAAATACCTGTTCCATGTTAAGCTTATGATGTTTGACATTCAGACAGTAAGGTTAAGCTCAATAACCTAGGTAGTAGAGTAATAGCAATAAGCTTCTCTTCTGGTGAGTTAACAACCTAAGTTTGCAGACCAAAAATTAGAGAAAAAGGAGGGCCTCAAGGACAGCCAACATTTTGGCCCTAACTTTTCAAGGTCAATTAAGACTCAGGACATAGAAGAACCTGTACTGTAACATCATGCAACTCAGTTGTGTGCCAAATTTTCTGATCAAGGAGATTATGGAGCCAGAGAGTGACCAGTGATGTGAGTGTGCCTAAGGACAGTCACATGGAGAGAAAGCATTCTCTCAGGCTTTCACAGAGAGCAAATTAGTCAAGCAATGGCTGTGACGCATCCACATGGCTGACACAGACAAACGATTTACAAATTGCAGTACAGAGTTTTGGGATAAGTCCTGGGGGGACTTGACTGACCTTATCAGATTTAAAAAAAAAGTTGCATTTCTTGTTGTAATGGTCTTACTTTATCTTGGTCTTAACCATCCAGCAGAAAAGTATAAAAACAAAGTATAAGGAGTAAAGCCATATTAATAGGCTGAGCTGTAAAAGACTCAAGTCAACAACTTCTGACTTGCCAGACATATGGAAAACCCAATACTATTATGGGCTACTGGACTATTTTGGGATATTTTGCTGAATTCACACATCTGTAATATTTAAATGACAAAACTAAACAAAAAAGGAGATACATATGAATGAGCATTTTGTATTTGTATATTCAGAATATTTAAGATAATTATACAGCCTCAGTCTCTTAATTCAATGAATAGAGGGATCTGTTCTAATAGTTTATAAATAGAATACCAAGTCTGCACCTTGTACAACAAATAACCACTAAGAAAACAATATACAATGTATTAATTATTGAATCTGTCCTACTAATCTTATTTGAAACTGTCTCATTGCTATTTGTTCATCAATAAAATTATGGAAAAAAAGAAAATAAAAAAAAAGAAATTTTCTTCCCTCTGAATCTTTTGTCAAGGCCCAATTAAGTTAATATTATTTCAGTGATCATAAACCATGTGCCAATACTAATCATCTTGGAAAAGGCACACTTTTACTTTTGTGAAATGTCTTCAGAATTACATTTTTTTCTTTTTTCGGAATCGAGGATTGAACTCAGGCCCTTACGCTTGCCAGGGAAGCGCTTATTCCACTGAGCCATCTCTCTGGTCCCTTACAAATATTTTGTTTCATGCCTTGATTTGTGTATTCTTGAGAAAATAACGTAGTTTCTTTCAGCTTCATAGTTTATATTTGCAAAATGTAAATAATTGATGCTTTGCTTTAAGAATTTTGTTGTAGCTCTTTGAAATAATGGCTCCAAAAAGTTTACCTGCACAGTTCAGTTCCAGAGTTATAGGAATAGTTATTGTTATGATAATTTCCTCTAAACAAAATACAAGTTACAAATGAAACAATGATCTCAATTCTTTTTTATAAATATAATTCACTCAGTGAAATATAATTCCTCTCAAATGTTACAAACTCATAGCCCAAATATACATGTATACATTTGGGAGATATATCTGTAGAATTTTACTCAGTCTATATAATCTCTCTGCATAGGCAAGAGCATGTCTTCAAGAGCTTTCTGGGATCAGAAGCAATCCAGCCCATCCTGGCCATCTTCACCTAGCTACTCAGTCCGGAAGCTGAAAGCCTCAGGACAAGAGGAGTCCAGGGTGGAATGGAAGTGTGTTGGAGGTAGGCAGAAGTGCCTTGTGAATTGTGCTGGGATTCCATGCTGAAAAGCTGAAGAGCCTTGAGACTGATGTACTCAGTTACAGGAGACATACTCCCACGGTCAGACTGGAGAGCATCAGGAGAAATCTGCCTTTTCCTTCACCCCTTCACCCTCTATTCCATTGGTCATGAGGCCTACTTGATAGCACCACTGATGACTGGGTCCTGTCTTCTCTTTCAGTTTGCTGGCTTACGTGCCAGTTGTCTCTGAACAATTCCACAGGCCCACACCATAGCATAATTTATTCTCCTTTTTCAGTAACCCCTAATCCAGTCAATCTGACTGTCATGAGTAACTCCCGCAAGTTTCCCCCAAAAATGAAAAGTGAACCACTGTATGATGCAGTGATAAAAGGAAATGAAATAAGTAGCACATGGAAATGTCTGTGCTCCTACACTGAGGGTCCCGCTCCTCACTAGAGCTAGGACATGCAATCAACCTAAGTGTCCTTCAAGAGAAAATGGATAAAGACCTGAGAAATGCATAAGTAAATATTGAATTATTAATACTATTTAGCCATAAAATAAGGAGATTTAACCACCTTTGATAACATGGTGAATCTAGAGAACATTAAGCTATGCAAAATCAGCACATTTGTGAAGAAAAATGATCCATAGTTTCACTTATACACAAGTCAAATAAAAACGAATAGAGGATAGTAATCACCTGGGTGGAATGTAAGATGTAATTCAATGGTTACAAAGAGATAATTGTATATGATGAAGAAATTTAGAGATAATGTGTAATAACTACTACAGTCAGTAGTACTGTATGTCATAGGAGGAATTTTCAAACAAAATGAATTATTTTATGCTGGTACCATACGCAAAAAAGTGTGGACATGTGATATAAAGATGTGTAAATTTCTTGATACATTTTTATGATATCACATAAAATTGCATTTGTGATAATTATACGTGCTTAGTAAACACTAGCAAGTTATCCCTTATGGATATGGAAACTAAAAGATAATTCAGTGCTGCAAGAAGCAATCTGAGAAAAATACATTATGTAATTTTGTACTTTTAATCTATCCTCATATTTCTATAACATATGAATGATCCCATCTTTAAAAATGATATATGACAATTTCAATTCTTCAAAATGTTACACAACTTTAACTATAGGGTAGTAAAAGGCTAGGCTTTAAATGGTTTTTGCTCATGTTATAGATATTTAGGTCAGGAAAGCAAGCACACATAATGAAAGAGATTTTTCTTACTGGAATGATTGTGCCTAATGTCAATCATAGTGGAGAAAAGACAAGGGGAAAAAAGTATACCTTTTGGAGTAAGTCTTTTATTGTACTTAGTACAGCACCTACAGGGTCTCACTACAGAGGACAGACTCCTAGTGATCTTCCTGTTTTCAGCCTTCCAAGCACTGGGATCACAGTTATGTGCCACCAGCCCCAGTCTTAGTCACTGTCTCATTCTCACCCTGGGGATGGAGCCAGCACAGCACACACCAGAGATCGAACCCCAGTCCCTGTGCATGTGTAAGCAGGCACTTTAGCCTGCTGAGCTATCTGGCTCTCCCTTGAAGTAAAACATTTAAGTGTGCTTAAATAAACATTTTTCCTTTGACCTGAGGATATCATTTGAAACTCAAGGCATGTAGCTGTTTTCCTGTTCTCAAACTTGGCACCACACAGACAGCAGATTAGGACTGCCCTGAGTTGCAGTGGGCATGTGCGGTGGCGTGAGGGCATTTTCTTTTGTATCCGGAATGTGGGCCTGCGCATGTGTGTGTGCTTGCGCATGTTCCTTTTATCTTCAAATTCCAAGTTGGTCCCATTAATTGTATGTTTGGCTTCAGATTGGTTTGAGGGAGGCATGGGGTTCAAGCCTTTGTATAGGAGAGCAGGAGAGAACTACTCCAGGTCACCAGTGGACATGGGCCACACCGGAAAATGATCACAGGCAGCATGAGACACGAGCTGTCAGTGCAAAAGCATGGCTCTTCCACAGGGTGACAGTGTCACAGATTTGGTCTTGCAGAGTTAATGCCATGAAGACCACAGGACAAGGAGAGCCGATTTTCTGGGAATCTCAGACACGGCCACAAAACCTGTGTATGATGGCTAAGCCCGAGCAATATTGTTGTTAGAAAGTAGTGATACAACGAATCAGATATTTTTGTATAAAAGCAAAGAGCGGTTATTATTTGGTTAAAAACTAAAGAATGAATATGATTATGAATTTTGTTAGCATAATAGATAAGCGCATTAACAGGAATTTAACTATGCTAATAAACATGTCCATTAAAAATAAGACTGTTCAATCCCCGGTCCCACCAAAAAAAAAAAAAAAAAAAAAAAAAAAAATAAGACTGTTGTAGTCTATGTAATGAAATACAAGACATTTTTTTTCATTTCTTCTCAAAGCTTAAAGAAAGCAGGCCCCTCAGGCTGCAGAGGACTTCCTGCTAACTTGCACTTGTCTTTAAATCTTTAAAAGTAGATGCTTCAAATATTAAGAAGCTAATACATTTCATTAAGAAAGTGAAATTTAAAAACAAAAAATTAATGTGTAGGTGTTACAGTGAATTTCTGTTCACATGTAGCAAGACACTCCACAGTCCAAAGACTTGAGTGTCTGAATTGTTGGTGTCTGTTAGACCTCCTCCTAAGAGGAAGCACAGGAGGTGTAGCTTCCCACTGAGTGCGTTTGTCCTGGTCCTTCCCAGCTTGACCAGTGTCCATTTAGTCCATGCTCTCCTATAGTTTTTGCAGTGAGGTGAAAAGAGAAAGGGAAGGTCATCAAAACAGATAAGCAAGAGTTGAGTGAATTCTTACTAGAGCAAAATTCCCAAAATACACTTATGAACCATACGTTCAAACAATGAACTGCAGTAATGACTGTCCTATAGATAGAAGCAGCATCCATTTGTAGAGAGGAAGCAGGTGTTTGAAGAGGTGAGTAAGACGACACTGGGCTAGGCTTGACTCACTGGAATCCTCTTGGAATAATTCTCAGATCACATCTAGTTACCAGTTTCAAATCTTTTTATAAATGGCAATGAAACCCATGTGCCCTGGCACATGCACGGGGCGACTGGGGTGGGAGCAAAGCGGAAGGACAAAGAGGTCACGGCACTCCAGGAGCAGGCAGAGGCAGTGGGCAGGGACAGTCCTATCTCTGCATCAGTTTGGTTCTCAGTGTTTACATGAGGAGGATTACAGGGTTCAGCAGTATAGTTACAGTGCCTAAGTCTGTCTCCAGTTGTATTTTGAATAATGTTGAGTTGGTGCGCAACAAAAACTAATGTCTTAATTGCAACATGGAAAGGAGCAGTCAATTAATCTGTTTATCTGTCTGTCTATCTATCTATCTATCTATCTATCTATCTATCTATCTATCTATCTATCTATCTATGAGTGCTAATTTTGGGGAAAGTTTTCAGTTAGCAATAATCACACCTCAGATAAATCTCATTGGCTACGATAATGCCACTGTGCAAAGCTGAATCTCTACTAATTTTGTAAAAGTCACTGAATCACTGTTAAACTACAGTAAGAAGAAAAATATTTGCCTTATTACTTCAGGGAGGAAAAAGTCAACCTTTCAAACAAAATGTTGGCCTGTTGAGTGTGATAGACTTATCATAATATCTATGGTACTTCTTATTAGCAATGTAAAAAAATGCGATGATAGAATATAAAATAGAGCCTGTGGGCTATACCCCAATAAATTATATATTTATGGCCTATTTCATCCTCCAGCACACGCATCAGGGTGGCTGTGGGTTTTTTGTTTTTTCAGTTGGTAGCTGAAGTATCACGTTTCTTAAGGCCTTCTTACACTTATCAATGGATTGGTCCTCTGGTTATTTTATAGCGAAATGTGATTTTGGAGGTGGAGACTGATTGGAGCAGGGGGCACTGGGAGGGTGGCCTTGCAGGTGGTCTTCCCTTCTCTGCCTCCTCCGCACCTTGTAAACCTTACAAACTTTCCCCTGTGGTTTGTGAGCACTGGGTATCACGGCTCAGAGAAGAGACAGTGACTAAGACACTCACTCTCTAAGCCCAAGCTTATGACATGTATTATATATATATGTGACTTCTTTGGTAAAATTAATTTTTTATTTATGTTTTTGTTCTGATATCTATGTTAAACAGATTCTTAGGAAATATGTCATACAAGCATACACCATTTACTATAAGCTATGATGTCAACCAAATTAGGTAGTGCAACAAAACATATCTTTGGATCATATTTTATATTAACTTTGTAAGAGACTTAAAAGGAATAATAAATTGAATTGTATAGCAATAAAAGGCCATAGCATCATGATTTGTGCAGGGACTGGGATTCAATTCGAGGTACCATGTGGCATGGCAGCCCCAGCCTGTAATCCGAGCTCTGTGGAGGCTGAAAACAGGAGGACCAATATGAGGCCAAGCTCAGTAGTGAGACCCTGTACCAAGCAGACAAAGAAAAAGAATGCTGGCATATATTTTTATATGCATTATTTATAAAATAAACATAAGTTATATATGATATAAAATTATATATATATAATTATATCATGTATAATTTAAATATATATTTATATTTGTGTGTCTATAAATGTATGATTCTGAAGAATCAGTTACATAATTGGTAATGTAATTCCCCAAATTCTGATAAGGCTAATACAAATATTTGACAAAACAGAGGTAAATATTTTAGTGTGCTAAAATTGATTTTCTGTAAATTACCATTCAATATGACAATCAAGGATTCATCATAGTTTTTCCAGTTTTTATTTTTCATTAGTTCATGTTTTCATTACGTGCTGATTATATTTCCTGTGGGGAGTCACTACACGTGCACTACACATCTGGATTATTCTTTAAACCCCAACCCGCTCTCACTCTTAGTATTTGGGATAGAAGTATCTACTGGGTTTTTGGGCTTCTAATGTCATAGAAACCATGCAACACTTAAGCTAGGTGTCTGATTTATTTAACATCATGCTGTCAAGATGCTTTTGTATTTCCTCAAATGATATAAATTTATTTATTTATTTTGTATTTTAGAGAAGGGTCTACAGGGTCTTCAGGGTCTCACTACTAGATGAGACTCATAGTGATCCACCTGTTTATAGCCTCCCAAGAGCGGGATTACAGGCACGCACCATGCTCAGTCTCAATTGCTGTCTCAGCATGCCCAGGGGATGGGGCTGGCACAGCAGGCCTAGGACTGAACCACCTGCCCCTGTGCCTGCTTGCAGGTGTTTAAATCTGCTGAGCTATTTGGCCGGCCCTTTATCTTTCATCTTGGCAGAATATCACTCCATTGAGTATGACTGCCACAGTTAACCTTGAGTATGCTTTCCTGAGTCTGTTCATCTGCCTGCCATCACGACTTGTGGTACAAACATGGTCATCGGTGCTGCTGAAGTATTGCATCTTTGCCTTTGGAAGGAGCTTGGAGGAGAGAGCCAGGCCAAAGGGAAGCTTCCATTTCAGCTTCTGAGGAATTGCTATGCTGGCTCCCATAAGGATTACATGAGTCCACATTCCCAGCTGTAATGTAGAAGTGTTTCTCTACCTGCAGCTTCACCAAAAATTACTATTGACCAGGGCGATAGCCAGTGGAATAGGTTCTTGCTTGACAAGTGGTACCACCAAAAAATAAAAAATATAGAAAAAAAATAAGATTGAATATTTTTAAGGGTTGGTGAGATAGCTCAGTGGACTAAGAGCCTGCTTAGGCAAGTGCAGGGTCTGGGGTTCGGTCCCTGGTATGACATGCCACACTAGCTCCTCCCTCAGGGTATGCTAAACCAGTGATAGAGTCCGGACATGGTGGTGTACGCCTATAATCCCAGCTGGTGGGGAGGCTGAAAACAGGAGATCCAGTGCGAGTCTCAACTGTGTAGTGAGATCCTGTAAAAAAATTGCTATTATTTGATTTCTTAATGGTAGAAATTTTTATGCCTCTCACCAGTAGACCATAATTTTTTTTTTAATTTATAAGCCACATGTACTTTTTCTTCTGAGAGTTGTCTATTTGTTTCATTGTCACCTTCTGTGATTTGATCTTTAATTTTGGGAATCCAATTTTGGGGGATCTTTCTATAGTCTAGACATTAGTCTTCTCCCCTGAACAGCTGCCAGTTTTTCCATTATATAGGTCATCTCTCCATTCAGTTATTTCCTTTGCTGTGCAGATGCTTTTTTAAAATGACATTGTTCTATTTGCTGATTTTGGTGCTGTCCTTTGTGGCACTGGGGTTCTCTTCAGAAAGCTCTTCACTGCATCTTTCAAGAGCTTTGTCTGTTTTATATTCTAGTCGATTAAGTTATACTGGCTTAATATTTAGATAATTGACCCATGTTGATTGTAGTTTAGAACATAGTGATATATACGGGTCTAGATTCAGTCTTCTGCATGTGAATCACCAGTCTCACAGAATCATTTATTTAAGAGACTATCTTTCCACAAACATTTTTTCACTCAGTTATCAAAGATGACACATGTGAGTATGATGAGGATGGCTTCTGCGTCCTGCTGTGTATCATGGGTGCACTTGGTGTTTTCTGCAGTAGTTCCATGCTGATGCTATCACTGTAGCTTTATAATGTAACTTTAAATCTTGTATTGTGGTGTCACTTGCTTTGCTCTTGTCAGCCAGGACTGCTTTTGCTAACTCTTGGTGTTTTCTTGTTCCATATGAATTTTGATTTTTTTTTTTTTTAGTTCTCTGAGGAATGTTGGTGTTTTGATTGGGATTTCATTATATCTTCATGTCAGTTTTGAAAGCAGGAACATATTGACTATATTTTTCCTGTTTAAAAATAGAATCTCTCTCCATTTGCTGATGTCTCATTTGATCAGCTTTTTCAAGGTACTGGAACTTTGGTCATACAAATCTTTTAATTGCTTAGTCATATAAATTTATGAGTATTTAAATTTTATGGATGTTATATTGAACAGCATTTTCCTAATGTTCTCTCTCTCTCTCTCTCTCTCTCTCTCTCTCTCTCTGTACCAGGGTTTTAACTTGGGATGCCTCTGAACTAGATTTCTGTTTCTTTTTATTTAATTTCTTTCTCAGTGAGCTCATTGTTGAGGTATAGGATTGTTATTAACTTTTGTGTATTTATTGTGTATCCTGCTTTATTGTTGAATATGGTTATTAATCTAGGAGTCTTTAGGTAGGATTTTGGGGTCTTCTATGTACTGAATCATGTATTCTGTGTATTATGTTAATTTGATTTCTTTCTTTCTTGTGTACAAGACCCCCTTTATTTCTCCTCCTACCTGACTTACTTCACTAGCATTTTAAACATCACATAGGAACCATTCGTACTTCCATGGCACAAAGTCTACTCAATTGTAAAGTCTTCAGTACATTGTTGAGAAATTTTACATCTATGTTCAGTAAGAGACTGGTCTATGTGCTTGTCAGGTTCTTTGCTTATTTCAGCTACCCCTCTTCTTTATTTTAGAATCAGGATAATAGTACTTGCTAGAAATGATATTGAGATTACTACTACTTTTCCAGTTTCTTTAAAAAATTTAAACAATATTGACATTAGATACTCCCTAAAGTTCTTACAGAAAACCATCAGAACTTGGCTTACTTTTAGTTGGTAGTCTTTGTAGATTAATTCAATTTTACTTCAATCGTCAGGACTTGGGATTCAATGTTACTATTTGGTTGAGGTTTTATATCTTAATTTAGTTTCAGTAACTCATATGTATTTAGAAATCTATCCCTTTCTTCTAAGTTCTCCAGTTATTTGTCACATAGTTTTGTCCAGTAGTTACTCATAGTCTTCTGTATTTCATTGTTGCCATGATTTTGTCTGTTGCATTCCTGATTATATTGGTAGGTGTTTTCTTTTTTTTTTTTGGTAACATTGGCTGGGGGTTCAGCTATTTTTTTTATTCTGTGGAGAGAGATTTTTGATTCATTTCTGCTTTCTATTGTTTTCCTAGTTTCTATATCATTGATTTCTGATCTTTACACTATCCTTTCTTGAAATTATCTTGGACTTGGATTGATCTTGATTTTCTACAGTCTTAAGATGCTTCGTTGGGTTCATTCCTTGGCTTGCTGTGATTTTTCTGACGCTGTCACTCACAAACTTCTCTCTTTGGACTTCTTTTTTTGTGCTCCAGTAGTTGTTCTACTGGTATGCTCATTTAATTCCAAAGACGTTTATTTCTTCCTCGATTACTTCTTGATATATTAATTAGTCAAGAGTGTATTATTAATTTTTACATGTCTTTTTTTGATGGGCACTGATGTTATTTCAGTGTGTTATGGTACAATTATATGCATGTATAATTTGAAACATTTCTGAAACATTTTGCTTCAGTATATATAAATTTACATATAAAGGCATTTCTATATTAATGTGGTCTGTTTTGGAGAATATCTATATACTGCAGAGTAGAATGTCTATTCTGTGGCTCCTGGGGGGTAATACCTGTGGGTCTTTCTCGGGATCAACATGCACATTTATCTCAGCGTGTGACTTAACTCTGGTATGTATTTGAATCTTTCTCTAGTTGATCTACCTATTATGATAATGTAGTATGAAGATTCCCCAGTCGAAGTGTATTTATGTGCCAGGGTATTAAAGTGTTTCAGGAGTATGAGTCCATGTTAGGGTACAGGGAAAGTGAGTAGATACAATGGACAGAGTTCGTGAATCTCTGTCTCAGTAAATAATAAGCCAAGGCTCATATAAAGAGAAGATGCTTAGTTATGATTACAAATGAAAGTTTGGTATAGGTGAGGACCAATTTAAGTGTAATTCTCTGGTAAGAAAAAGAAAGTAACATAGTTATGTTTTAATATTGATATAAAATTTAACTAATAAAAACAAATTAGGAAATATTTTAAATATTAGAAATAAAGTAAGAATTAAGAAAAATACAATGAAAATAGTTCCAGGACACAAAATCAGCTGCAGTGGAAGAAGTGCATAAATAAGTTCACTCATTTAAAAATTTCTTCAGTCTTCTTCTCCAGAGTCAGTATGACTAGACACCGAAGCCACAGCTAAATTAAATCCTTTACTTTTATTAAGGGGACAAATAGTAGACTGTTGATTTTAGTAATGAAGTGTAGAAATTCCCTTTAATTAACTCACAGCCCAAACAAAGATTATATTACTAAAGTGTTTGGTGATAATTGTTGTTAAATATCAGGTTGAAAGGACTGTGGTATTTACAAGAGATCTTGTAATTTTTTATTCAATTACTCCTTTTCTTATTATTTTCTTGAAGTAGGCCAAGTAAGGGCCATTATTTGCCCTTTTCAATTTTGTTCCAAACGAGGCCCATACATCTGCACTTCAATACTGTGACATTGTCCGACGTTGAAGTTTATTGTAAAAATGGAATGTAGCAAACAGCTACTAGTACAACTTCTTATTTCATTTGATATAGTGCTACAGGCACGAATGTTTTTCACATCATCAATTTTGCCTCCACTAAGGGGCAAAGACAGGAACAGAGCAGTTTAAAGAAGGAGGAAGACGTGCTAGGCACACGCACTGGCTCCCAAAGAAGAGAGAGATCACTGAGCCCCACAAGCATGTACTAAAAGAGAAAAAGTAAATAAAGCTTTAAGAGATCTTGAGCGATTGGTACTGTGGCACAGATGGGCAAAGAAGACACACTACTGAAAAATGCACTGGCTTTGTTGAACCCATTTGCAGTTTAACTCACCTGCATAGAGCGCTGGCTTGTAATCAAGACATTGCACCTTTCCTCCACTGAGATTGTTGCCCTTCTTGTATTTTTGATGATTTTGATTCTTTTCAGTTATTTTATCTACTCACATGAAATTAATTGGACTATAATTAAACAAAACAAAACTAAATTAAACTATTGCAACTGCTTCTACATTAAAGGTAGAAAAATTGTTCTCATGGGGAAAATATGTAACATGAAATTGTGTTTTTATTACAAGAGTGGACTTAGAACACTGAAGAGTATTTTAATATTATTTTGGGGGGTAAGATCTTCAAATGCTGTGTACTGCACCAACCAGGACAGTGACTTCGTGATTAGCTCAGGTACCAGGCTTTTGTACAGGGTCTATGCATGAAGAAAGTCGGGACAGGCTTCCCACATTTTATGGTACAGTCTGATGATTTCCATAACTAAAGAAAATACATACTATTGGTATGACTACTAAACTTTTCTTCTTTTTTTGGATCAGGAATCAAACTCAGGGCCTCACAATGGCCAAGCAGGCCCTGTACCGCTGAGCTACATCCCAGTCTTAGAGTCATCTTGCAGCTGTGAGCCTTGAGCTTCCATTCCCGCAGTATTATTCTCGCGGTGCTTTGATGCGAATCCAGAAATCAATATGTTATCTGGGTATCCAATTTCTTCTTAGATCCAACATTATCCAACAGGATGACTGCAGAAACTCCTCAGATCTTGTATTCAGAAGTATCCCAGACAACAAATGGCATCATTTAATAAGAAACACTGAACAGCATGAAGAAACAGTAATTCTCGTGCACCTTGGTGCACAGTGGGGAAGAAATTGATCGGAGTGATCTTTACAGCAATCATCCTACTGCTTCGATGACAAATTTGGAATGGAATTCTTCAATTCCATTAATTTGAATCGATCCTACTTGTATATAAATTCTAGCATCCAGTCATTACTGTGCTTAATTTAATTTTGAGAATCTATATAATTTATTTTGGAACTTAAGCCCAGAGATTCTGAAGCTTAGCAGAAAAACATAAATAAGTCAACAAAATTAGCACAATGAATCCTCGTACAGAAGTGCATCAACAGGCACCTGCCAACCCAGCCCTGACATTAACAGCACAAACCTGGAGGAAAACTGGATATGCAGTGCAGTGGCACAGAAGCGACATCCGGGGTATGGAACTTCCTGCGTATTCTCAGTGCTGAGATGACGGAAGAAAGAAGGAATCAAAGATGGAGTGAATCCATTTTAAATACCTTAGAAAATAAGAACCCTACATTACAACAACTGCCACAATGTTCTAAATGAGCAAGAAGAATTATTTGGGGTAGAATAAGGGTTCTTTTTTTCTAATAAAGAAGACATTGCAACATAGACAATTGCTAAATTTTGGCTTATGAATATTTAAAACTTGTGTATGTAAAATAGTAAAGCCACAGAACAAATAATGGGGAAATATATTTTGTTTTTATGGCATACATTTATCTTGTATTAAAGAAAGATCATACACATAAAAATAAAATGTAAGCACTGTACCTTTAATTTAAAAATGAGCTAAAGCAATAAATTAAAAACTTAATAATACAAATAACAGGGAAAAATGTAAAAATGATCTGCCTTCCTAATCATCCAAGAAAATGAGAAAAATAATGATCTAGTCTTGTATCTATAAAGTTTCATTAAAAAATAGATTTCAGCAACTTGTCCACATGGATCTACTTTAAAGTATTTCTGTGTCTATTCTGGATATGTAGTTCTTTGAAACTAAATTGAGAAAAAATTAATGACTGTTAACAATGATATGCAGAAAGAAATGAAATTCAGTTTTTTCAAATAGCAGCTATAAGAGCCTGGGGTGCAGCTCACTGGCACAAGCACCTGCCTGTCAAGTGCAAAGTTATGAGTTTGATTTCCAGCACCTCCCTGCCCCCCCAAAAAAGCATCTCTTCTTAAATAGCAGCTATATTTGAAAATACTCTACATTTCAAAACATAGGAAGAAGGCTAAGAATATAGTGGTGGATCTGTTTAACAAAGTTGTACATGGCCATTAGAAATGATTTTTACTCTTCAGTAGTGTTACTACAGTACAGTAGGAAAGAGTAATTGAAAACTTTGAGAGTGGAAGAAAAAACAAAATGATATATTATTGTACTATCTAATATTATTGCAATTACTTAAATATCTCTGAAAAAGAAAAACTTAAAGGAATTACATACAGTACTGACAGTATTTTTGATGGAATATATTTCAGATACAATGGCTTCTTATGTATGCTTCTCTTTTAATTAATGCAAGAGGAACTATAAAAAGAATAAACTGAGTGAAGTCCATGTCTAGGACTATTTCCCTAAAGCAATAGAATATTCATTAATTTGTTATAGATAACAGTGAGTTTATTTCATATGTCATATACATATATATATTTTTTTTTTACTGAAACAGGGATTGAACTCAGGCCCTTGCACTTGCCAGGCTCCCCAGCCCCTTAACACATATATTTAATACATTGAAGAATACTAAGTCATTCTAAACTTATTATCACAGAGAAGATATGCCACAGCAATCGAGAGCTTCAGTAATTATTACCTGTCTTCCCTGTCACCTTACCATCCTTATGAGAATAGCTACAGAAATTCTGCTTCTTTTTCTATCCTGAAATTGAAGGATTTAATTGTTACTTGAATTGAATCCAGTCATTATGTAAACATAAAAGGTTAAATGAAGGATGCACCAATTAAGACTTATAATAGACCATGGTGTTTTTAAAATACTTTCACAACTAACTCTTCAACTTGTAAACCTAAAAGTATATGTATGAAAATTTATAGATACTTACAAAGGTTTACAAAACCACAAAATCTAATGGAAAATGTAATTTTGTATTTCAGATCTTGATATTTATATTAAATTTCTAAAAATGCATCCTGACTGTTGATACAGATTTTTATATGTATTCTTAATCTTTTGTTATTTAAGAAAAAAAAAAAAAACTAACCAAAGTCACTTTTCCTTAAGAGTTTCATCTTTCACAAGCTTTTATGACATCTTTTAAAAATGAAAGTGATATAGTTATTTATTTTAGATTATGATGGAAGCAATAATTTGCTTTTTGGGGACGTTTTGTTCTTTTTAAAGAATAAAATACAACTATATCAAACCAAGAATTTCTGAAAATCTATTATTTTGAAGTTAAGAGCAAATCAGGGGTCGGGGAGATAGCTTAGTTGAGTAAACACTTGTATCACAAACACAAGGACCTGCATTCAGTCCCCAATTCTGCCCAAAAAAAAAAAAAAAAAAAAAGCAAATGAGTGAGACTGTAGATACAGCACACAATAAGAGAACAGTGATTTCTTCAAGCACATTTTTAACACCCAGGACCATCCGTAGTGTGGCTGGTGCCATGTTCTCTCAAAGGGCTTCAAGACCACCATTCTGCGCACATAGAAGCCACCAATCTCAACATGGTTTTCCTTGTGTTTCCCTTACACTTGACAATGTGGATACTTGACCTTTTCTCCAATTCTTTTTTCCCCATTTTTGGGGCACAGTCCTACTTGTTTTTCTTTCTTGCCTGCCCTCCTTCTGCCAGATGAGTGTCAGACACTTGGAGGGAATCAGAGAGGGCATCACGTGGGAATTAGCAAATCAGCACCACGTGAACTTGGGGCCATAGAGAGAGCAGATGCTGAAACTGGTCAGTTCTTGACTGCAACCTGTCCCACCTAAAGCGGAGAAAAGGGAAAGAAACACTTCTGAAGGTGATCAGCTTACAGCAAGATTACTGAAGGAGTGGGGTTTAATCACAAACCTGTAAGAGGCTTTCCCTGATCCACTTCTTAGCAACTCTGACAGTTCCGATGGGCAATTTATAACTATAAATGCTTACACCAAAAAAGAAAAAGTGTTGTCAAATCAGTAACCTAATTTTAGATTTTTAAATCGCAGTAATGAAAGACAAAATAAAAGTTGGCATAGTAGAAAGTGATATATAATAAAAACTAGGAGAAAGATCAATGACGTGAACATCACAAACATAAGAATAATCAAACTACAAGGCAAGTCCGAAGTCATTTCAAAAACTTTTGCTAAAATTAAGCAAGTGAAAGAAAAAAAAAAGAAAGAAAAACAAAATTCTAATTTGAAAGGAAGCTAAATTTACCTGTTTACCATAGACGTATTCTTATCTTTAAAATTCTAAAAATCCACAAAAATAACATTTGTGCTATCAGACTTATGTAACAGAGATATGCATTCCAAGAACAACATGAAAGAAGTAGTTATCTTTTTATGCAATTGCAATGAAAAAAAAAACAATTCCACTTATTATAGTCATCAAAGTAAAATATTTAGAAATAAACCTAACTATAGAGTTATAAGATATTTATCCTGAAAATGTCAAATATTGTTAAAAAAGTAAAATTGCATAAATGAAACAGTATTCTAGATTTAAAGGCAAATACTATATTTTTGGAACTAATACTATTAAAATTGTCTGCAAATTCCGTTCATTCTCTATCAAAATTCCAAATCTTATTCTTTCTTTTGCAGAAATGAAGACATCATATATTTCAGTTGCTTCCGTTTATTTGAGCATGTTCTATGAGCTAGCATGTGGTCTATTTTGGAAAACATCCCACGTGCAGGAAAGAACATGTATTCTGATGTTGTGGATGGAACAGTCAGTAGACATCTACTAAGTTTATTTGTTCAAAAGTTTGGTTGAATTCTGATTTTTTTTTTCTTTTTAACATTAAAAAAAATCTTTTATTTACTTATGTATTTGGTATGGGGTCTCAGTAGGCAGCTCAGAATTGTAGTGATCCTCCTGTTTCAGCCTCCCCAGTGCTAGGATTATGGGAGTCTGCTACCAGCCCTGGTTTCTGTGGGTGGGCCTGTATGGCATGCAATCCTAGGGATTGAACCCAGGTCCTTGTGCTTGCTAGGCAGGTGCTTAGACCACCAAACTATCTCCCTGGCTTCTAATTTTGATATTTCTTTGTTCATTTTTTCTCTAATTGATCTATCACTTTGTGGCAGTGAGGTACTGAAGTCTCTGATTATAACTGCATTTGTGCTCATTTGATTTTTAATGTCAGTAAATATTTGTTCTGTGTACTTGCTGTAGTGGTACTTGGTACATATATTTTTATGATTATTATCTCTTTCTATTGGATTGTTCCCTTAAAAAGGATGTAGTGATCTTTTTTTGTCTGTTGTAATCCGTCTTTGCTTTAATTGACTTTGTCTAAAGGACTTATATCTAGAACACATAATTTTTTTTTTTTTTAATCATGCTTTCAAAGTTCAAAGACCCAGACTGGAGAGATAGCTCAGCAGTCTAAGTGCCTTCCTGGCAAGCACACGGACCCAAGGTCGAATCCCCAGTACTGCATGCTCTTCAGGTTCCAGAACCCTGGGAGCATGGTGCTGGCCACCAAAAGCAGGTGTGGTGGCGCACGCCTGTCAGCTCAGCACTGGGGAGGCTGAGCCCAGAGGCACACTAGCAGTCTGCGCTGTACCGAGTAAGATTAAAAATACTTAAAAAAAACAAGTTGGAAAATACAAACAAATTATAATTCCTGTCATACACAAGCATCCCTGCCAAGTAAAGGACAGACTACTAAAATTATTTTGTACTTTTTCTCTGAAAAAAAATCACGTATAAAACAGTTCTTGTATTTTCATTTTAGCAAAGAAAACTTGTTGCTAATAGACATATTTAAAATTTCCATCTGGGCACAAGGCCTGGCATAATAACCTGAATAGAAAAGGTTTGCTGGGAGGGTGGTCATGTATGGTGCACAGTGTGCTACATTGTTATGCGTGCGATGCTCCTTTATGTATTACCCACTAAAGGTGTTTGCATCTATCAAAAGGCTATTTCACTTGAGCTGTAAATGGATATAGTCGACAATTTCTTTGAATAACTCCCTATGGTTGCAGAATGCTGGACTGTGTTGGATTGTGGTGTCGAGTTTAAGTACCTAAGGTAGTTGAATGTCAATGGAGTGCCCACTTTTGACAGGTGTAGACAAAGGAAGGGTTGTAGAAAGAAAAAATCATCCTGTGTGTGTATAGACAGTACAGTTGGGATAGATAACGCTGTGCTTCTACATAATTCTATGAGAGGCAAGATCTGCACTATTGGTGGTGACAAAGGAAGGGTTGTAGAAAGAAAAAATCATCCTGAGTGCGTATAGACAGTACAGTTGGGATAGATAACGCTGTGCTTCTACATAATTCTATGAGAGGCAAGATCTGCACTATTGGTGGTGGGACAGGATATTATGTCGGCTTTTAGTGCTATGGTCATCCAGTAGGTAAATAATTATTGAATCTTTGATATAATTCAGCTATATAAAAACCTGTGAGTGTAATGTCATGTATGCACCTTGTACAATACCGAAACGTTATGAAAAGTTTGCAATGTATTATTTCATCGACTCTGTATGGTTATGGTGTTTTGAAACTGTCTGATTGACATTTGTATTTCAATAAAATAAAAATAAATGGAAAAAAAAGGCTATTTCACTAGAATTTAAGACACAGTGATGGGAATTAGAAACACATCTGAGATACTGAAAGTGTTTTCTCAATGTATCATCATATATTTTTTTTTAGTCAAGTTGCAAATTCAAATACTGAATTTACTGAAATCTATTCTTTTATTCCTCTTTCTTTCTCTCCTTGATCCTTTTGTTCTTTCTTCTTCTATGGCACTGGAGCCACATCTCTACTTGTATGTTTTCTTTCTTTCTTTCTTTCTTTCTTTCTTTCTTTCTTTCTTTCTTTCTTTCT